>JAYJMB010002008.1:0-15851 GCA_036873735.1 Pouteria campechiana
TTAAATATATCTTTGCATACTTTTATTATTTATTTATCAATTAAATTTGATTTTAACTAAAATTTGCCAAAAATTACTGGTAACTCGATTGTTTTGGCTTTCCACATGTAATTTAAAATTCTTATTCACCTATTAATTATTGATTAACATATATCCTCATCCTCCTCACATTAATATAGATATTTCATCCATTTCTATAATTTTTGGATAATAAACTTCCTCAAAAATTAAATTTTACAGTATGCAGCATTGTAAAAATTTCTAAAACTTTACAATAGTGAACATTTACATTTTTGAAATTTCCAGGACCTTACACACAACTATCTGCTATGTTCCAAAGGAGCTAAACTGATGAAAATCATGAAAGAAGAAGAAGAAAAAAAAAGCAGAAGACAAGCAACAAGAAAGGTTGCAATTGTCTAAAAGAAGCTTCCACGAACAAAGGCAATGGGAGATAAACAAGGCTTTAAAGATGTGCTACAATGAGCTTGTGTTGTCTATTAAATATAATGAGAAAATTTCATCAGACAAATGCAAGACAAAGAAGTTGAAGATGAAGCCATGGTAGAAGAGCATAAAGTTGTTTGAGAAACTCGAAATAGCCACACCAACCAAACAAAGGTTGTCTGAGATAAAGAAAGAAGAAGAAGCTCTATCAAATACTCAGAAAAAGGAAGAAAGAAGAAATTGCTGCTTAGACAATCATGCATAAAGAGAAGAAAACTTTGTCTAATCAACAGAGTTAGAAGAATGGATTCATCTGAGGACAAAAAGGCAACTTGAACAGATAAGAGAGTGCAACTTCTGCTGAGCCAAGATAGACAAACCAAGAATGAACAAACAAAGGAGTTGCAAGAACAAACCCCTTTTGTTGCTTGAAGTATGCAGAACAGTTGAAGAACTTCACTTCATCTATGGATCAAAAGTCGTCTGTTACTTACAACAGACAAAGCATCAACCAAAGCAGAAGACGAAGTAGAAGCCGCACAGTGAGCATAAACGAAGCTGAATAGACAAAGAGCTGCTTGGATCAAAAAGGGAATTCAACAGACAAAGGCATGATGGTCTACAACTTACAACTGATAAACCCATGCAACGTGCAAAGTACTTCATCCAAGATAAAGCAGAACAAAGTTTGTCTATTGCTTACATCGAACGAATACTACATTTTTTTTGTTCGAGCAAGTTAAAGCAAACTTCATCTGCCACCTCCGATAGACAATAAGGAACAAAAAAGAATACTATACTTTGTTTGTTAGAGCAGGACAAAGTAAACTACTTCTACCACCTGCAAATAGACAAATGAAGAACGAAGGAAAAAATATCTCACTCTGTCTGTTTGTATAAAAGTAGAAATTTGTCAATCGATCAACCCAACTTCGTCAGCGCCACCCAGAGTTAGTCTATTATTTACAACAAACAAACAAGAAGGATCAACCAATAGAAAAATCTCCTGGAGGAATTTAGGCAACTAAAGCAGAGTTTGTTTATCAGTTAGTTCTACTTCATTTGTGCCATTCAAAGTTTGTCTACTATTTGCAACAGACAAATCACTCTTACGGAAGCTCAATTAACAAACAAACCCATCTGTAACTTATGGCAGATAAACGCATATAGAGACAGGTAGTGACTCGTTAGAGGAAAATCAATTTATGGTGATTAGCATCCAAATGGTATCTGCACTCATGCTGACATTATGCAGACTTATATCAGTTACCATTTTCGGTAATAAGTGGGGCTATAGTTTTTTCAAAGCTATGATAAGTCAAACAAGGAATCCTTTTAACACAACTCATCCTCCTCTCTGAACAGTGATGCAGCAGCTTGAGACAAAATAGAAAGACCTGGACTTCAATGGCAGAAAACTCAAATGGTCTTATTCATTCAATGCTGCTCTGGTTTTTGCATTCAATGGAACCCATCTTCTCCAATGGTTAAAAATATGAAGAAGCTATTCAAGGAGAAAAGGTGGGATGATTCAAAGGTAGTGAAGGAATACTTTTTAGATGCGCTTAACCTTATGCAAATCTTTCCACCATGGCCAAGAGCTTAAACCTTCAGTTATCTATCCTTGAGCTTAAACCTTTATATTCTTAATGGTCATTGTCCTTACATCTTTGGAAGATCTTTTGTATTACATAGAGCAAAAAAGAGAGATCAAATCTTCTCCTATGATTGAGAGAAACACTATGTAAAAGTGTATACATTTTCTGGTAAACTTGAAACCAGAGAGTTGTTGATGAGCTCTAGAAAACTAACAAGTTTGCTGGTGATCTTCAAAACTAGTGAGTTTGTGGGGAGCTCAAGGAAAACCACATTGTATGAGTTGTAGGTGACCTCTAGAAAACCAACAAGTTTATTGGTGATCTTCAAAACTAGTGAGTTTCCTGGTGAGCTCTCAAAAACTCGAAGAGTACTAAGAGCACTATGTATTTCCATTATATGGGATATAGTGGAACCCAAGGCATAATGAGTATGTGCTCTTGGAAGAGTGGATATATGAACCACTATAAAAATCGTCTTGTCTATGTGTGTGTGTTTGCTCATTTGATTTATTCTTCATGCATTTTATTGTTTTTATTATCTATTTTACATCACACTACACACACAAGCACAAAAAGAGGAAAATGATCCAATAGGGGTTAAGAAATGTATTTTTATTTTCCCAATTCACCCCTCCCTTCTTGGGTTAAGCCATCCTATGAAATTTTTACAATGCCAAGAGAAAAAGCTTCAGTTAGCAAACTTGAACCAAGGACAAAATTTGTCTAAGAACTACTAGGGAAGAATACAAATAGAGAGAGGCGATGACTTTGTCTAAAATAAATTATTACATGACTAGCAATAAATCTAAAGCATCAAAACAGCATTTGTACTTGTATACCTTTAGTGTGCAGAATCGTTTAGTCACCTTTTTCGATAATAAATGGTGCTGTAGGACTTTCAACTGTGACAAGTCAAAATGAAAGAAGAACATTTCAAATGACTTATCTTCCTCTCTATCAAATAATGATATTGTAGTAGACTAGAACAAATCAAAAACAATGCAATCCAATGAAAGAAATCACAATGGTCTTCTACATTCAATGTTGCTTCCGTTCCTGCACCCAATCAAAGCCCTTCTTCTTCAATTACCAAGTTTCTGATAAGCTACTTAAGGAGAAGAGCTGGAATGAATCAAAGATGAGAGAAGAGAGTTGGTGGAAGAAGAGAAGGACAAATAGAAAAGAAGAACTGAATGAGCATTTTCAAAGAGCTTGAATCTTCTACAAATCCTTTTACCATAGGCCGAGAGCTTTAGCCTTCAAATCACATCCTCTTCTTTACATTATGGGAAGATATTTTGCACTATAAGGAGCTGTTATAAGATCAAGACTTCCCTAATGCTTCAATGAAATATTATGTAAAAGTGTATTAGTTTTCTTGTTAACTAGAAAGAGAGTTGGTGGTAAGCTCTAGAAAACCATCATTGTATAAGTTTACTAGTTAGCATGTAAACTAGTGAATTTGTGGTGAGCTCAAAAAAACTACATTGCATGAGTTTTTGGTGAGCACAAAATTTAGAATTTAAGTTTGCTGGTGAGCTTGGAAACCAGTGAGTTTGTGGTGAGCTTGGGAAGACCACATTGTACTAGTTGGTGGTAAGCTCAGGAAAATAATTAAGTTTGCTGGTGATCTTTAAAACCAGTGAGTTTCTAGTGAGCTCACGAAAACTAGATTGTGTTCCATTATATGAGATATAGTGGAACCCGAGGTAAAAGGAGAGTATGCTCTTGGAAGAGTAGAGTAGGGACGGTTACCCAAACCATTATAAAAAAATTTGTATTTTTTGTGTGTGATTGCTTTACTTTCTTTCCATTATTTGTTTCATAATTTCATTCCACACAAGCATATAAAGAGGGAAATTGGTTTAACCGAGGTTAAGCAATAAATTTTATAAACCCAATTCACTCCTCCCCTCTTGGTTTAAGCTATCCTACAGGAACAAACAATTGGTACCAGAGTGGGCTAGATAAACAATTCTAGTTGTAACGCCTTACACCCGGGCCTATGCATTTCACCATTACCCTATAATTTTTCTATTTTTAAGGAAAATTTTTGCCAATAATCTAGGAGATTCTACCCTAAAATATTAGCATATAAACCTGGCATTCATCATATAAAATCAAAATTTAATCATAATTCCATTATCTACAAAATTCTAACTGAATTCAAAAAACTACTAACTACAACCTTGCTCCCACGCCCACAATTATATGCCCAAGATCAGAACCGATCATGATGGCAATATACATTACTAGATTCAAGCTGGTTCATTTACAGTATGATAACTAAATCACTATGACATGCCATTACTTCACATTATACATCATTTGGAATCTTTAATTACAATCAAATATAAATGCATTATAAAATTACATTCACAATTATTATAACACAAAGAAAAGGTCTTCAAATCCTGCCTCATAACTCCAACCCATAGTTAATATTCTTTACTTGTCCTATTAGATAAAAATTAAAATAAGAAGGTGTGAGTTTGGGCAACTCAGTCAGTAGGAAAAAATAGAAAACCATAATAATCCACAATCAATAACATAACATATTCCATCCATTACATGCATTATTATGCTAAACCTTCCAATGTTCTAATATTTCATATCCATCATTATAAATAATCACAAAAGAATATATATCCATCAATTAATACAAAATAAGGAAATCCCTGTTATTTCCATCCAATCAGTCATTCTCATATGTATTGATTTTCAAATTATACATACCACGAAGGGATATTCTCTATCCCTCACCTTTAGACATCCATGTCATAAACTAAACACTAATTATTCCAATCTAAGGGATACCCACTATCCCTACCAAATCAGATAACCTCTTTAGGTATTCCCAATCAAATAAACATTAAACTTAAACAAATATGAGACATCCATTATTCCCAACCAAAACATACAGGCCCAGATATAAATGAGGGATATTCTATATCCCCATCCATGCATTCAGCAAACAAAGCCACTTACCTTATGAAGAAACATTTCATGCTCTCCCAAGTCTCATGACTTTTCTTCCATGCTCACATAATCCTGCATGTATCATATATACCATAATTTAATTAATACTCATAACAATTTTAATCATGTAACAAATACATCATATTTATAATTCTTTCATAGCTAATCTCAGGCTGCAATATGGCTCGTTACACTACTTCCCTCATGGAAGTATTTCACCAAGCATGTGATAACATCATTTGGCTTATATGTTTCCTCATATATTATAACAATTTATAATCAATTATTCTCAATAACAATGAATTAACCTTCATAATCGCTTAATTAAACTATAACTTTTAGTAGATGACTACCACCAACTTAAACTCATCACTCATCTTGTATGTAACATGGTTAACACATAATTAACCTTAAGAACAATTCAATTAAGCCTTAATTATGCTTTAATGTAGACACTTCATGGCTTACATAGTCCATACAGAAAAACCTCAATTAGGTCAAAGTCAAAAATCTAATTTCACATATCCAAGTCACCCCATACAAATCCTAAAACATTATTAGTCATGAATTATACATTTTGCCCATGGTATTCATACCTAAATTATGAAATTTCTCAATTTTCACTATTCATAAAAACCCTAACAAGCCAAATCCATGAATTCTTATGCCCAAATCACTATAATCAATCACTAACTCCTTTCCCCCATGATTTATACAATAATTCTATCATTTCCCACCATATTTCCATTGTTTATGAAAATTTACAAAAGCCTAGTTTACAAAATTCCAAATTTCGGATAGGGAAAAGTAGCTTACCACTAAATCCAAGTGTAGCTTCCATCCATGGACAAAAATCCAAGCTCAAAGCTCCCATTAACTCCTTCCACTTGCAAGAAATTGGATCTTCTTCCATTTTCCACCATCCAACTTCCTAAAATCCAAGCTTAGAGACATGCTTGAGTGATTCTCTACTTCAACAAGGAATTTCCCAAGCTAAAAAGGCATGAATTTTGGCTAAATGGAGCTAGGGCATGAAGTTTTGGGGCATAGAAGAAGAAACAAGATGGATAGAATGAAAAATGGAATGGGATAGAGCCTTAAAAAGTTGGATTTTTTCACTGCTCTAGCTCTCCATAGAAGTTGTGCCGTAACATGGAATTTCTGTGCCGTTGTGTAGACTCGTTGGATGCCCAAAAAAATGGCCTTTCTGAATCTATGTCATGACATGAAATTACTATGTCGCGGCACCAACCTACTGGACACCCTATTCTCCTTCCTCTTTTGAAACTATGTCGCAGCACACATTTCATGTGTTGCGACGTTAACATGCTGCCCTCCATTTTCATCCTTTTTGCATAATTTTCCTCCCTAGCTTTTATCACACACACACACACACACATATATATATATGTTATGATTTTCTTACTATTTATAACATAAAATGCACTCTAAAGCTACCCCAATTTGATTGGAATTGAATCATATAATTATTTGCATATGCTTGTACTTGGCCAAAGTCCATTTAACTTATATACACTTTGCACAATAACATTTAACCCAAGTGTAGTGCAATTCATATGTCTCAAATCTCCTCTCAATTAATGAGAAATAATGTCATATAATTCACCTTACACAAGTTAATTTCTGATGAAATCACATATATTGATCCACAAATGGTAATTTAAGCAAAAGTTTCAAAATTTATCCACCTTTTAACACCCCAGGTGTTATACTAGTGATTTGTTTGGCTTACCCAATAATTTCATCCTCTATGTTTTCAAAAGGATATTCCACCTCCCAACTTCCATATTATATGGATTCAATTATATACAATAGAAAGAGGAGAATGGAAATATATCTTATGGCCGATAATCTTCAGTTATGGAAAATAATTTTCATTGGCATAAGTGAGGATGAAATGAGAGCACAACAAAAAAATGTCAAGGCAATGAATGCCTTACTTCACGCTCTCTGCCCCACCATTTGTAAGTTTATCTTAAGTTTTAAAAGTCCAAGAGATATGTTGGACAGGTTATAAATAGTTTCAAAGGGGCAAGCTAATTTGCATTCAAATGATACTAATATTGTTGCTAAGATTAATTTGAGTGCAGGAAATCAAGAAAAGGAGGAACAAACTCCTAAAGAAAAAGTTCAAACTGTGAGAGCAGAAGAATTGGAAATTAAAGATACATCACGGATTGAGGGGGAGAAATCTCAAGAAAAGATTGAAAAACAAGAAGAATTGAACCAAATTGAAGAATCCCCATAAGTCAAGGAAGAAGAAGAAAGTAACCTTGGTTTGAAGAAAGAAAATGAAGAAAACATGAAATACCAAGTTCTTTCAAATAGCGAGTGGTTTCTAGACAATGGATGAACAAGTTAAATCTTTACAGGAATCAAAAGGTCAAGGAAGAAAGGTAAGCACAGGTATGGTGCTTAAACTTAAATGACTTTATTATGCGTCATTATCTGCATTTAAAATTTTACCTATGGATCTCTATTATTAATTCATTTGTATATTGATAGAATCTAAGATTTAGTTTGGAATAAACCAAACTCTAAAATCATAAATTAGGAGACGACTAGGAATAAAAAAATAACAATCATTCAAATAATCAGCACATTAAAAGATAAGAATGTCTAAAATACATATAATTTCAAAAAAAATAAATAATAAAGTTGTAAAATAATGAATGATTAAGCTCAAAAACCATTATTGAAATAAATGAGCTGATCTAGCATATAAAGTTATTTGTCATCCTGATGATGAAATTCACAACTATGCTAGTTCAAAAACTTTCAATGACAGTTATGATTAAAACAGAAGTCTATCCTAATTAGTTATGAAAACTGCTTTGATTCAAAAAAAACAACTCACTAGATACTATTATGACTAAACTGAAGTTGCACTAATTAATATGCAATATATATTCACATAAGATTAAGCCTATTAATGAAGAGAGAGTGTAAGAATTTCTTAACTATATGCAAGAAAGCTTGAAATGAGCATGTAGAAGAAGGAACAGAGTAACGAAAAATCAAGATCTTCTTCTTAGCTCACAAATCCAAGCAAAATGGGTCAATAAGTTCAAGTTCTAGATGCAAGAAAAGGATTAGATAAATCAAGATTCTATTCTGAACAATCTCAAATGAAGCATCTACAACATCAAATAGCAAGAATTGAAGGAATGGTTAGGATTGACAACAACATATATGAGCTTAAATGAGAGAATCATTAAAGGAAGCAACAAAGGAGATAAGTTGTCTAACTTGACTATACATTACATTGCTATATACTCTAGATGCCTCTAAATAGATTGCCTTGGATTTGAATAGATATGAATTCATTTTTTTGAGATAAATAATTTTGAAAACTTTAGATAATCAGTAAAATGATCAGTCTTTAACATAATTACAGTCCCGAGGCATAGTCAAGCCTGTTTAGGAAACTTCATAGTTTAAGGTCTCGAATAGGAGTTCCATTCTTAGTCATTCCTTCTATAATCATCATTAAGGCTCTATCTTCTAAATATAAAACATCTTGAATAATAAATTGAAACTTAATTAAATTAATAATAATAATGATGCTTTAAAAATGATGAATGTTTGGCATGTTATTTTTATGATTTGCTCAGCATGTTATATCTGTTATGCTTAAAATGATTTGATTTCATTATGTTGATTAATTAAAATAAAAGAAGTATCTAAAGGTCAAATAAAACAATAATTAGAAGAAACTCAAAAATAGAAAATCATTAAAGGAATCTGACACCAAAAGCAGTAATCAGTGTTTACACAGAAGTTCCTCAATCCTCTTTAATACTCAAAATTTTCCATCAAACTATTACTAATCCATGGCCCCCAAGATTACAAAACACTAAGTAAAGTGTAATAACTTAAAACATGAAGAGAGAAATTCTTAGCTCAATCTTCTATTCCTAAAACAAAAACTATGTCTAAGAAAAGATCACAATAAAAGACAAACATAAACAAAAGAAATTTAAATTATACACTTCAATGCGAGGCAAACCAATCCATATTCTAAAGAAACTAACTTGGAAACTGCATTTAATAACTGTCAAGAAAGGACTAAGTTAATAGTTATGAGTCAAAAGTAAAAGGTGCGAAGATAAACTTTGGAACAAAATATGTGTCCCAAAAGAAGCATTTAGGATAAACATAGACTTTGCTAGAAAATGAAGATGAAGATAATCAGGCCAAGGAAGAGATACACAAATGAATTCTCCACTAGCACTATGTATACTTCTGTCCATAACTAGGAAAAATGTATAGGAACTATTCCTTTGAAGTACAAGACTCAAGAGATAAAAATAGCAGAAATAAATTATGTGGAAGAGATGAACTAGAAAGTTCCATTGAAGAACACCACCCTTCACCATTTAAGGATTCATTTGAGTATAAAACATTTACATTCAAAGAAATTAAAGGAATTAAGTAACAGAGTTGAAAGAAGAAATACATAATCTTGGAAAAACACATAAGTCTAGATATTCTTCTTTCTAGGATTTGAAAAACTTTATGAGAAAATGTTGAAATTTATAATTCAAAGACAGTGCTAAAATGATAAAAGATCATAGCTCATAATCATACCATAAGATTGATCCTATTCATTATGATTTTGATGAAGGAATGATTAATAACTATTCATGCTTGAATTCTGCCCAAAACATCACTAACATATCACATTGTCTGAAATCCTTTCACAAAATCAATACATTATTCCCTGATCAATTTAATCACATAAGATTCTAATGATAGAATGTTTGGCTAAATCTATATCATGATAAACACTTAACAAACAATGTGTAATTTTAAAATCATAAACACCAAATGTTTGAATGTTGCTAACATAACATAAGAATGCCTTCTATAAAAATAAAAAACTCAATGAAATTTATTTCTCTAATGAGCTTCATATCATATTCTCCTTATCTTCTCAAGCCACGATGAAATAAATCAATCAAAGAAAATGATAGGAAAGAAAAATAGAAGAAGCAGAATAAAGTACTTAATTAAAAGTGTTCACATATCCAAAAGTTAAACATACTACCAATGTTTATAATAGGAAAATTATCACTAGAAAATATCTATTTGTTAAGAACATCTACAACTATGTCAAGCTCCTCTATCCGTTGATGGGCCTCAATTAAATCCATCTCCAATACCTTAATATGATCCATAACCTCCATGTAAGAAATGTAGCACTTGGTCAGAAGATTTGTGCCCCTAGCATAATACAACTCCTCCTTTAGTTGCATTACCTCTTCATACAGAAAATGAATTCGCCTTGAGGATCTTGATCTTTCACTCCCCTCCTCATTCTGAACCTATTTCAAAGGAGAAGTTGAAGACGCCATGACTACTATGGTATCTGTCACAAATGTCATCCTGATTTTCATCTTTTCTAGACGTTCCCAAGTTACGTCTTAATGATGCTATTAATTTAACTTAACTATTTCACTAACTATGATACACTTAGCAGTGAAGTAGAACCACATACATTAAGGGAGTATGGTCTAAGGGGGAGAGAGTTATGCAATAGCATGGAACCCATTTTCTTGGTAATGACAATAGAAGGGATGCATTAGCCGCACATACATTAAGTGAACATACATTAGAGACCCAACAAGGACCCAACCAGGATCATGCATTGTCATATAAAATAAAAAGTCTAAGTATGAAATTAAATAAATAGAATTACTAAAAATAGAATGCTTCAAACTAACAAAAGTTCATTGACTAAAATAAAAAATTGTTGACTTGGGTTACCTTCCAAGAAGCACTTGGTTTATAGTCTTAGCCAGACTCTCTAGTTCTCAATCTTCCTAGTTAATTTTTTTCTTTTTGATGCATCATTTCTTTGAATTTTTGGATTGGCTTGTGGACATTTTTCTGTGCACCCTCCTTTTCTTCCATTGACTTTTCAAACTGCTCTTCAATGTTCCCATCCAACACCTCGATCCTAAAGTACGTCTCCTTTTCATTGAAGGCTTTGTATTTCATTTCTTGGTCGTTGATTCAAAGTAGTTCATCTTCTTCAACACTTGAAAAAGAAAAAAGAAGTAAGAATAAGTCATCACTACCAAAATGCATTCTTTAAAACTATGGACAATTGCTTCCATTTTGATGCATCTTTTATTTCTTCTACGAACGATTTTTCTTTAGGTATTTCCACCTTGGAGCAAACTTTTCCTTATGATGATTTGTCAAACACCTTGACATGCTCCATATCTTCACTTCAATCTATCATGTCTTGACTGACTGAGACTGCAACATAAGTTTTTGATAGATCATGAACACATTCATCCATCATAGCAAGATTTACACATTCATTGTTCAAAATTTCAATCCATTTGCAGGTATTTTTCTCAATTGGACCATCTAAAGCATGGTAAATATTAAATCTCATGTCATCATCATTAACCCTCAAGGTTAAATCACCACACTAAACATCAATCAAAGCTCTACTATTTGCTAGAAATGACCCAAAAATTAAAGGTACTTCATGATCTTCATCCATGTCCAGTACCACGAAGTCAACCAGAAAGATCAACTTATCTACTTTAACTAGCACGTCTTCAATGAATCCTCAAGGATAGGTCAAAGACCTATTTGCTAGTTGCAATGTGATGGTCATGGGCTTCACCTCTCCTAGTCCAAGTTTCTTAAAAATTGACAAAGGCATTAAGTTAATAGATGCACCGAAATCACATAATGCTTTATGAAATGAGGAATTGCCAATGGTGCAAGGTATGGTGAAAATCCATGGGTGCTTCAATTTCTAAGGGAACCTCCTTTACAGAATAGCACTACTTCCTTTGTTAGCTTTATTATTTCATTTTCCTCCAATTTCCTCTTATTGGACATGATTTCCTTCATGAATTTGGCATAGTTGGGCATTTGCTCTAGGACCTCTACAAAAGGAATGTTTATCTGAATTTTCCTAAAGATTTCAAGAAACTTACTGAACTGCTCATCTATCTTCTTTTTTTTTTTTTTTTTTGAAATCTTTGTGGGAAAGGGAGTTTGGGTTTTAGGATTGGAGGAATATCATGGATCCTCCCTAGTTGATAATCTTCCCTTTCTAGTTCCTTTTGCTTCACTTCTTCCTCTAAGGATGTTTATGGCTCTCCTTGAATCCTTGGTGATTCAAGTTCTCTTCCTCTTCTCAAGGGTATGGCATTGCAATGCTTCCTTGGATTCTTCTCTATATTGCTTGAAAAATTACCCTTGTTTGAAGTGTTGGAAGAGCTTGCAATATGCCCAATCTGCATTTCCAAAGACTTCATAGAGGCATTGATATTCCCTATGGTTGTCTCTATGTTATCAACTTTTGCTTCATTTTTGGAAAATCTGGCTTGACTCTCCTAAATGAAGGTGCTTAGTAGGTCTTTGAGAGATACCTTCTTCTCCGATGGCTGAGATTGGTGTGGAGGTTGAAACCCAGGAGGATTTTTCATTATATTCCTTTGATCCTCCAATTTCCAGGATAATATTGGTTCTGAATGTTGTTCCCCCAAAAATTATTATAACCCTTATTGATGTATTGAACTTCTTCTTTGTATGAATCTGTAGTGGCATATGCCTCAATTTGTAGAGAAGAAGAAGAAGAAGATTCGCCTATAGTAAATACTCCTTTAGATGCGGAATTGGCTATAGCCAATTGATGCATCAAAGCGGACATCTATGTAGTTAGGGTTGTAATCTGGTCCACCTCAAGACAACTTGCCACCTTCCTCACCATGTTTCACTCATTCGGCCACTGAAATGTATTGGAAGCCATGTCTTCCAATAATGAATATGCATCAACTGCAGTCTTGGTCATTGATGAGCCTTCAAATGTAGTGCCAACGATCATCCTCATTTGGCCATTCAATCCATTGTAGAATAATTGTACCTATAGCCAATTAAGGAATCCATGTTGTAGACATCTTCTTGGCACATCCTTGAACCTTTCCCAACACTCCTAGAGTGGTTCGAAGTCCAATTATTTGAATTAGCTTATCTCGCTTTTGATCTGAGCATTCTTGGCCGGAGGAAAGAACTTCTTTAGAAACTTCTCCATCATCATCTCTTCCCATGTTGTTATGCTTCCTGGTTGCAGACTTCGTAACTAGCCTCTCACCTTATCTCTCAGTGAGAATGGGAAAAGCCTCTGTTTGATGGCATCGTCTGGTACTCCGTGCATCTTCACTGTGTCATTGATTTCTCAGAACATAGCTAGATGGATGTTAGGGTCCTCGCTTAGTGATCCCCTAAACTAGTTTTGCTGTACCATGTTGATTAATGCTAACTTCAACTCAAAATTATTAGCATCTATCGCTAGATGGGTGATGCCAGAATAGTTTTCATTCACCACAGATCGGAAATAATCTTTGATGGGTCTCTATTGGTTCTGATTTGCCTATTGATTCAGATTTTTTTGCTCATTTTGCTCTAGTTCTACCATTATACTCAATGTGGCTCACTTTGCTTTTCAAATGTCTCGTAGAGTTCTCTTGATTTCTAGATCAAAATGAATTAGATTTGGACCTCTATAATTTTGCATACACTACTTCAGGAGCTAAAGTAATTGACTTTACACAATAAAAATAAAAGAAATAAGAATACAATAAAGAAAATACAAATCTAGATTAAAGCTAAAATTATCTGTTAACAATATTAGTGAAAAATTAGAATAACGCCAATCCCTGACATCGATGTCAAAAACTTGTTTGTTGCTAATTAGTGGCAAGTGTACAACATCAATTTTTGTAGTATAGTTGTGAAAGAATGTCGTATTCACATGGATTATGTATTTCAATTAATTGCTATCTATTGTTGTAAATAATTCTAACTTTGTCTGGATAGCTGAGAAATAAAGAATCGAATAATGAGTAAAATGGATAAGCTTCAATAGAATAAATCAATGTGTGAAAACTTTAGAGGGTTGATTTCATTTATGTTTTATTCATGGTGCTTTTAACTCATTACCGATTAATTATTGCATTTGTTTATAAATCGAGGATCAAAATTCACTCAACCCCCTCTCCTGAGTGCCAGGCTGAGTACCTATTTCCAATATCCTCATTTCAATATCCCTATAAAAATTTGAATAATGGGAACGCATTAAGTTCTATGATTCTCTGTGAAGATTTCATAAAACCTAGAAGCTCTCTGAGTCATCTATGATTTTATGTTATGAAGTCTAGATACCATTTGGGGTTACCTCTCCTAGGTGTTAAACTCTAAATACAAGATCAATCAATAGATGGCCAGTCGATTGAAAGCATTAAATACCAAATCTCACAAATGAACCAAATTACAATGTTAATCAAGCAACTCATTGATTAATACATGAATATCACATAAACTCCATCTCCCTTCTAGAAAGAGGGAAATTAGCTAGATATGATGAAATACAAATTAATCCAATAAAAACTCATCATCATCATTGTTTAAATCCCAAAATGAAATCCAAATCAAATCCCTAATTTCAAGGATTGAAATCGAATGAAAGAAAACAATAGTAATAAAGCTTTCCATTGTTCAACCTAACTTACAAACCTTGAATCTAAGCTCTTCCTCTTGATCTTCAACACTTGATTTCTCCTCTTTAGCTCATCCTAAAAAAAAAACTCTCAAAATACCCTAGAAAACCCTAGCCCAAGACTCCCCAATACGATAAGAAGACTTCAAAAACTCTTCATGCTGCCTAAAAAGCCCAATGCGAAATGGAGCTGAAAATCCTCATCGGCGCTAGCGCCGTGGCCCCAGATTGGATGTTGCAGGGCCAAAAGTAACACCCAGCTCTTAGGGTGCTACTAAATTGGAATTTAAAGAAAACTTCACAAAGTCTCCCCTAAAATTTTGATTTCCATACCTGTACAATAATTTCCAAATAATCTTATACATGCATTAACACCATTATACATAATAAATTACACCCACAAATTGCCCAGAATCACAAGTCGTATTGTGATGACAAATGATAATTTTAAAATGCACACACGTTTCCACTATCATGATATGTTAGTATAATTAATTCATACATGCCTGATATACATAATGTTGAAGTTTTTATAAATTTATAATTTATATATTACACTACATATCAAAAAGAGAAATTTAACATCCAAAACTATCACGCTAGCATGAAGATCATAGCCTATCGCAATCTTGAGCCCCAACCCCATGTCGGGTTCCATCTTCTGACCAGTTAACTAAAACCAAGAATAAAATAGGGTGAGTCAGGGCGAACTCAGTAAGAAGGTAAAATGGAAAAACAGTAATGAGTATATATATATATATTGTTAAAAGAACATGCTCAAACCCAAAACAAATGCAATTTCTTGACAATGGACCATGGATGACAATGTAACATCATCCCAATGTCCAGGATGCACAAACACCCATAATCCAAGCTTATATACAGCCTCAGTGTCCACTTACCCTCGAGGAAAAAACTCATATACTGCCTTATCCTCAAGGCATTCTCATTCATATATGGTCATCATTATCATATCATGCTATGGCCAATTCTTTCTCAGAATTATCAAAATAACGATACCAGTCTTTTCCCTCTTCGATGTGCAATCGGTCCCTCCCATTACCCCCAATGACGAAGCCTACCAGGTCCATGAATGTTGCACCACTGTCCTCCATGGTACCCCGCCCTCATTGCTCCATGGCGATCCCAAGTTCACCATTCATATCCAATTAGGAAGATTAGATATATCATACTCATCAGTATCAAGGCATCACTAATATATCATGTTATAATTTGCTTCACAGGTATTATAACCTTTTACCCAAGCATACCTTGCC
>JAYJMB010002009.1:3175-15850 GCA_036873735.1 Pouteria campechiana
GTTATACTAATAATAACATAATTTTATCACTTTCACACAAGTTAAGCTTGTCTCAAGCTTACCATCTTCACCATTGATCTGAAGGCTTGCAAAGCCAAAGACACTTGTGGGCCGGCTTAACTTGAAGTTTCAAGTGGAGGATAGCTTTGGGTGGTGAGATGGGGGGTATCAGATTTGAGTTTTGAATAGTACTATAGCATTTACTACCTCAAATGAAATGTTGGGCGCTTAAGGAAGATGTAGTTGGGATTAAATGAAATGAGATGAACTGTGTCTTTGTGTGGCACTGGAACAGGAGTTAACCCCATGTCCCATATCAGAGGTTGGGCCCACTGGAATTCTAATACTGATTATTTAACTTGTCCCTTTTACTTAAGACCACAACCATGCGCCACTCATCATATAATTGTAGGCCATTGATCAAAGCATCAGGAACTCCAAATCAGCCATTGATGGCGATTTGTGATCGTGCAACCCAAGTTTACGTGCTGCTGGATCAAGACCTTATGCTTCTCAAAATGGAGAAAGAGTGCACAAACCAAATCATATATGTTAATGGTCCACGCCACGTGAATCAACTGCTAAGCTGATGTTTATGAATGCGAACCAACACAAACTCCTGGGACTACAATAATCCAGGTTTGCCTACTTTCGGCTTTTAGCACAATGCTTGATAAAAACGCTACGCCATTAGAGGTGAAAATGTCAAGATATGGATGGCCCGTATGCTTATGGTTGGCAATGCCATCCAACAACCACCCCCCTAAGAGGTAATTAATGCAAATCCTAAAGCAGATGCAGGACAAACAACTACGGAACAAGCACTGAGAACACAACCAAGGTGGTGGTTGCATCACAGATTGGAGGTAGTGTGCACCTTTATCTTGGCTACAGGAGGCATCATTTTGACACTAAAATGAGCTTTTGTTATTGGGGAGTGAGGGTGCATTTGATAATTGGGAGAAGAGGGAGAAGTCTCCTATTCTTGGTTTCTCACATCTTTTTAATTGATGTGACATTTGACTTTTTTGATAATCTTATTTTCTTATCATCGTTATTTTTATTTTTATTCATTGGTGTTTCTTATCATTTATTTATTTATCTTTATTTACATTTATTTATAATCATTATCTCTCATCCCATCACATCATTTAATTTTTAATTATTATCTCCTATCTTGTTAAATCATTTCCCCCAATTTTCTCCACTTTTTCTAATTTCATAATTTTATCATCTTTTCTAAATTCCTATTCAGAGATTCAACCATTAAACCAAGTCATTTAAACATGATACAAAGATTTTAACTGAATCCAAGTGATTTTTGTCTTTGGATTCCTCCATCGGAGTGAGTTTTGGGATACAAATAACCCAGGTTATGCCCCTCCATGCAATGCGTGTGAGTGACAATCTATCCGTTTGAAGACGGTGGTGATCCTATGGCATCTAGTTCACCACCCATCCTTGGTATTGAACTCTCATAGGCATGTGCTTCACATAACATAGTGCCTTTTGACCCCATCTCTACTCTTGAAAAAAGAAGGCTTTCCCCAACTTTCCTAGAAAGAATTAAAATCATAAGGTGACATGCTACTGGGAGGCAGTGCCACATGGAGACTTGTGACTAGCTATCGTTGTGCTGACATTGTGGGTGGAAAGTAAAAGCCCCACAAGTCATAGCCTTCTCTTTTTGTTTGACATGATATCATGGACTCTGACAGCGGACCCAAATAAGTTCCTATTTTTGCATCATGAATCTTTCTTCCTACTTCTCCAAGCAATGGCCCCTGATTGGTAAGTATAAACATCAAGATATGGACATTGCGTTGACATGATTAAGGGCCGTTTGAATGATATCTTCAAAACGAACCAACTCACTGGGACCAGACACTGCTTGGGAAAGTAACATGGAAGCCTTTTTTGCTTGCCCATGTAATCACATGTTTCCCATTTATTAGAGGATCAAAACAGTCCACCCAGCATGCTACACCTTTCTCATGTATTGATAGAGCTTTGCTTTTCTTTTATATTTACCAGCACATCATGCCGTTTAAAGAGGCTATTGCAAGTCTTCGGAACGGTCTTGACAAGATCTATCCAACCAGTCATGAAATAAGGGGGTGTTTGATTGAAGATATAGGAAAAAGGATTGAGAGATAATAAGATGGATAAACGATGATGTAAGAAGAAAATGATTAATTATAAAGTGAATAAAGATAAAATAGAAAAACTTTTCCGATGGAAAGGTAAGGATTAGTAATTGAAAATATCAATAAGAATGAGGGAAAAAAGGGTTGTTGGGAATAAGCAAAGGTAGATAAATATTAAGTTAGAGAGGATAAAGGGGAGGATAACTTATCCTGCCCCATCATGCTTGTAATAAGTAATAATGAATGGAACAACACTGATAGTAGTTTTTGGTCTAATAGCACCAAAGAAGTGTTGAAGAAGGGACGTGTTTGGATGTGGGTTGGAAATAGCCACATTTAGCTTTTTGATATTACTCAAATTTATAGCACACATGATAATAAGAAAATTAAGAAAAATATGGTGAACTGTTCAGAGTTTACATAAATAATGAACATCTCAATGGGTCCGACATATGTAACACAAACTAAACCGCTGAAATGAGAAATATTGACATATTCCAAGGCATTTATTTATTGATTCCTGACTGTTGAGATAAATTAAACCACCAATTAGATGTCTAACAATACAACTTATGATTTCATGGATGCCGATGAAGAAAAATATCTCTCTACACCTTTTCGCATGCAAAAAAGAAGAAGAAGAAAGAATCATATTGAAGACAACAATCGACGACATAATTAATAACGCTCCTTGTGAAATACGAATCTAGTTGTGGATTTGGTGGTCATCTTGGTGCACAATTTCGCTAACTGTCTTGCCAAAGCCAGTGGCCCACAATAGAAAACCCCTGCAAACAACAAAACTGTCCACATTATTCTTCATTAAAATCATCATAACTACCCCATAATCCAAAACCTTGATCTTATATCTCATTTAACTTGTATAGAGACCATCTTTTTGATTGATTTCAAGTGGATTCTGCAAAGTTACAATTTGTACTTTGGGCGGACTTGGAATGGTTTTAGCAAGTTTGTGATTTTGTTGGTGGATGGAATCAGAAAGACTTTTACCTATTATTGTTCCTTCATGTGTGCTAGCCAATTTGGAGAACAGATTGAACCAGTTTGGTCTACCAAAATGTGTCTGTACCTGAAAAGCAACCATTGAAATTTGTGTTATTCAGAGAAATACAAGTGACAGTAGATTGATGCTTGGAAATCAAGAAGTCACTGAGAATTCCATCCAATCTACGCTACAAGATAGATAGAAGGAACATGCAATCCTCACTGCCAAGTTCAAAAATTCGTGAGGAACTAACCATAGTTCTTGAGATTATATCAACACCATTCTTTGCACGTTGCAGTGCCTGGATTGTACTTAACAGTGATGATCTGGAATCACCTTCTTGGTAGACACTGGTCAGGTAATTGTGCATCTCGATCACCACCTAAGTGTTCACCAGTCAAGAAAGAAGAATAAGACTTGAAAGTCCAAATGGAAATGTTTAATGCTAGATTTTAACAGGAGCGAATGTAACATCCTGGCCATTCATCAGAAAGACCATTTGTGTATGTTTTGGCACAAGATGTCATAATCAACTACAAATGGACTCTAACAAATCCTCTGTGTCTTCAACATTTCACCTGTTTTTGATTTGTGGAAGAGATTTCCTTCATCACATCTCTAAACCAATCAAAGGATGCTTGTTCTCTAGTGACCCAGTAGGAGTAAGCTTTTGATGGGACACTTCCAATTCCTGATTCTACATCATCCACCTATTAGAATGACCAAAACTCTCCTTAGATGCGATGAAAATTAAATTTGTAGGCAATGTAACAAAAGGTTTTAGAATGGCATAAAACTTACAACATTCAGAGGTGGCTTATTTAGGCCATTAGAAATGTCTTTGAGGATGCTGATGAAGGGTGTAGCCCCAATCCCAAGCCCAATCAGAACAACCACATCGTACTTGACATGATCCTGAGATGCTGCGCCATATGGGCCATTGATAAACAGTCTGGGAAGATCACTTGATTCAGAAAAAAGTGCCTGCTCAACCAATTAAAAAACAATTTACTCTTTTGCTGTAAGCTAGGATTCCCATTGCATGGTCCTGATCATCAGTTTTCATACAAGCAGGTCTATTTTTAGTGATCAAGGCTATTTGTACCATGAGCTGCCAATGAAGGATATGACCCAAAATTCTACAGATCAACCACTCAAATCGATCATGCTTATATTGCATCATTCATTTGTGTTTCAATTCTAAGTGTTTGTTTTTGGTCACTGGTCAATGGGTTGCTAGAGATCTATGGTCCAAGATGATCAGGACCTGTAATTTCTGATTGTCATGTCTGAGTTTGTTACCTCTTGGAAAAGGGAATAAATCTGGTGACTCCAGTCCCCCGCTGATTTTATGTGGATGCTTAGATATTCATCATCTGGTGCAGAAGTAAAGGAAAATGGGTGCCTGGAAAAACAAAAATGCCATTTCAATCATCAGACAATGGCCTGCCTGTGTCTCCCATGCCATAAAGATTAAGGCCGTTCAAGAAGCATAAAGATCTGTAACTTATTTTGATTTTTACAGTTCAGATGGTCTAACTTCATTAATCATTAAGCATCTTCAAATGATCTGGCACTCGGAAGTGTATCAAACTGTGAGCAGAACTCACATCATCTTCTTGGTACCAGCAATTGCCAAGGGAACTCTTCTCCATTTGCATAAAAGGAAATAAAGTCAAGGTTTTGGATTGAGGCTTACCATTCCAATGTAGAAACTCGAGGACACTGAATAAACATATACATTCCACTTAGGTACTTGAAACCAGAGGGCTTGCTCAATTTCAATGATAACACTTTTCCAGGATAAATTCTTGCCTGTAATAAAAATCCAGAAAGCAAACCTATTCAATATAGAAGAGTTTCACGGACAGTTATTTATCAATTTGCATAAATTGGTTAATGCTACTTTTATAATGTTTACAAGTATTGGCTCGTTAATTAGAGAAGATTTTGATAAGGAGCATTTGCATCTGGTTATCATCATCCAAATGTGCCAAGTATATATGATAATTATCTAACTAATATCTAGTTTATTAAAGATGGTGGTCAGTCACATTAATCTATGGAAATCACGTAATACCTCAAGAACTTCGACACTGCAGAACCTGGCTCTTATGGCCCTTTCTCCAGTGTACAGCAGGACTGGAACGGCAATGTACATCCATGTCTATACAAGGGTATCAGTATAAGAAACAGAACAGCACTGCGAAGAATGAGTGGATTTATGATATGTTGAATCAACTAAGGCTGGACAAAATCCAGATCAATTTTTAAATATGATCCATCACTGTTGATGTGAACACAAACTTCTGGTGATTTGGATTTTATTTCCAGTCACCTTGACCTTGTTATTGATTGAGTTGCACCTAAAATACAATGAAAATAGCTCACACATACCGTTTTTTCAGTTATGTCCTTGGTCAAAAACAGGAACATGGAGTGCACCACCAGCAATGCATATACAGCTATGAACAGATGGTGGGAGTACCAGAAAGCATTGTAGCCTGTGAACAGTCTGATTGGCCATGGCAATGATGTGGAATGTCGCCGTGCACTGCTTGTTGCTAGGGAGAATGCAATGGCGAGGAGAAATGTCATTGCAATCCCAGTAACCACCTCTGTTGTGGCCAGTAACTGAAGATATGTTGGTCGTTGGTGTTGTGGGAAGCCAGTGGCAATTGTCTGCTGGAAGATCAAATGGTCAGCACTGGTGATCCTGGGGAAGTCACAGGCAAGGTGTGTGCCTCCATGGATGATTATGCCAACAGCTATTCCTCCTGCAATCAGCTACGCTAAAAAATGGATCATGCTGTAAGAAAGTGCAAAAATCTGAGGGAAGAAAAATCCAAGATTTGAATCTTGAGAAATTTCCAATGAAATTATCTGACATCAACATTTATTACCTTATGAAAATCTATGTTGTCATTGAATGGAATAATTGAATTTATGCGGTAATGCTTTCTGAACCATGTCAATGTGTTTCGGCACACTGGAAGGATTACAAGAGCCATGTTGAACTTCAAGGTCTCTGCTGCACCCTTGGCAGTGCAAAGACAATTACCCATGATCTTGTAAGCTAATCGATGGCGATACTGAATGAATTTCCATGTGAAGAGCAAAAGGCAAGCGAGCAACCACAATCCAATTATCCATGCATGTCGCCAATATGTTTGGAATAGAATCTTGATCCAAGACAACCATTCTAGATATGAAGGGCTGGGATTCCGTGATGGGAAGGTTGGAAAATGAACCACGAGGTCAGAGCTTGAGATGGCTTTGAAGAGTGTTTCCAACTGGCATGCCTGCCATAGGGAGGTACATGCCATCAACAAAGTTCAATGATCTAGATTAGCAAAATCTGTTAAAACAAAATACATGGAAGAGAGATTCTTTAAATGAAGTAAAGGACTCCTTTTGTGTTGGTTGTCAGGGTATATTGAATTTTATAAAACTTCCCACCGAAAGTGTTTGATTAGTTATGACATTTGGTGGAAACAAGCACATCAGAACTCCTTTTCTTAATCTTTTTTTTACCATTTGATGCTCTAATACCATGGTGATGCTAATGCTATGCAATACTTTCAGTTGGGTCCTCCAAAAACTAGATGTTAATTTTATTGTATGAAAGAAAATGTGGATTTTGTATTCAGAACCTCAACATAGCCTCGGTTTTCACAGTCCAGCTCTTCCATGATGAGCGCAGCATATTCTTCAGCCTCTTCCTGTGTCATGGACAGCTTATTGGAGGCAGCGCTTAATAGAATTTCCTGAAGTAAGAATTATTACCACATACCATCCAACGAATGTTAAAAGATGTGTATCATCGGACACTGAGTGGGAAAAGAGAGAATGCATAAAATCATTAAGTAATATTTATAATTTCAAAGATTACATAAAAATTGATGCTGTATTTTACAAATTTGGGATGTATTTCGTTGCATCATATGTCGCAAATAATCATCCCAAACCGGTACAAACTTCAAATGATTTTTCAATGTCTTGGTGCAACCAACATCCAAATGGGAAATTCATGAAAATGAATTACCTGCTTGAGCTGCATTTCTGTGACTTTCCCATCCATGCTGTTATCACAACTGGAAAACAAAAATCGCATATTCTTAAAGACATAAACATGACAAAATGAATTTACTAGTAAATCAATCCTATGAAATTGAAAATGCTTCATATTTGAGATCCATCTCCAAACTACATATCTTTACCAGGGTTTGCTCACTGTTATAAGAAGGAATTGACAGCAAGTGTTTATGCTATTTAAAATCACAAGTAAACTGACTGGAATCATAAACGTAATTACTTAAATGCATCTTGTACCTCGAAAAGCCCCGTATGATTTCTATTGATATCCCTTCATTTTCAATTTTTTCTACTCTTATATCCAGGAATAAGAAGCTTACGAGTCAAAAATCCGAATCCTTGAACTGAAACAAGGGTCTGTAATTCGATGCTACTAATCTTGAACCTGGGACTTTGTGATTTGGCAATGCGAGTCTCTTCTTCCCCTCAATGCACTTAAAATCTCTTCAGCAGACTGGAGTTTCCACCATACATACACAGAAAGAGAAAAGAAGAGACAGTTAAATAACAACAAAACTCAAGCACAGAAGATTAGAAATATTGCATTCAAGGAGTAAATGATACCATTAGATCAATGAAAGCCAATTGCACCTACTCTTTTATTTATTCTCCACCAACTGCACTACAATAGAACAACTGTATCTACCATTTAGATTTAAACACACATGTTTTTCACCTATGAATTGTTTTATGGAAATGCAGAAAGTATATTTCAACCTAATGGGGGTTTGGTGCAACCAATGCTTTCCTTTTTGAATGGGTGTTTGGGCACAATCTTTCTAGAGGACACCATATGTATGTGGGTTAGATGGAGTGTTCAATCACCTGTCTGAGCTGTCCAATTCCCCGTTTTGATTCTTCATGCCTGCCCCACAAACGCCTTGTCAGATAATCTGGGCCCTCCATGAGATATGGCGGTTGTGTTAACAAATTGTAATTCAAGCATGCATAGTGGGGAGCCAGCGCACTCCCCCAGGTTATTTTTTCCTTCATGACTGCGCAAGCTAGTAGTCGGCAAATAGAAAAATCTTAATTACGTGCATTATGTGTCTTTGAATTTTAGCGCCAAACGGCACATTGCATGGGGGAATTAGGGTCTCTCTCTCTCTCTCTCTCTCTCTCGCCCCCACAGCAGCTTATCTTACCAATGCACTTGGCGAAATCAGAGAAGCCCACGACTAGAACGTGGCCTTGTTCACTTGATGCAAGCCTTCCAAACTGCCTCTCCACGTCTTCCCATTCCAAGAGCCCGTTGCCTTTAATTGTCATCCCAAAAGCCGAAATGGAGTCATTTCTGGTGGCATCTGGTTCCATCCAAACTGAGACAATGTGAGGCCCGCAGATGCGAAGTTTGTTTTGGTTACGAATTGGGGAAGAGAAATGGAGAAAGTAGTGAAGACGAAAGAGGAGGTTCGAATTCCATTGATGAGAGTTGAAATGACAAGAAGAGAAGAATTTGTATCGGAACAGAGCAAGGGAATGAATAAAAATGCGAATTGGAACTCTAAAGAATATAGAAGAAACGAGAAAAACGTGATCTTCTTTTTCTTAATGATGGGTTGTGGGATCACCCCCTTAAGGTGAATTTGAAAGGAGATGAATAGAAAACATGATTTGTTTTAAAAAATGAAGAAGACAGTAGTAATGGGGAAAGAAAATGAGCTTTTTTTAGTAGTAAATTCTTTTAAGAAACAAGATTGAGATTGTCAAAAAATGAATGTTCTCGGATTGATGTGTATGGAGGTTTTGCCTTAAAAAAATGAGAATTTAACAAAGATTAAAAAAAAAGATAAAAAGAAATTCTTGAAGAGGAAATGCTCCTTGATGGATGAGCAGAATTGTGTGGAAAGCTGGTATCTTTCTAGACGTGATAAGAAGATTTTCGGTGTGGAAACAGGTATCTTTCTAGACTGATAGGAAGGGGTAGGAAGAGTGGAAGGAGGCAACTCACACTTCATCTAATTCTCTCCAACTCCTCTGCTTGAGTGAATTAGTGGGAGAGAGAATCTTTTTTAATAAAGAATTAGATATTTTATAACAACTCAGACATAGTTACCAAGAAAATAAAATAACTAGATTAGATGTTCAATAGCATCTGAGATATGGTTACCCAAAGGACAAAAATCTCCAGCATTTTACGTGAATTAAGAGTTATCAGAATATCCAAATAGAACCCATTCCTCTGTTTCTTTCTCCCATCTGAAACTGTTATTTTGTTACTCTCTTGTTATCTGTTCACCTCTCAAATCAGCATCTGTTCCTTTTAACTCTCTGTTCTCTTTCCTAAAGGATTTGACAGCTACAAACGCGTTTCATACAGGAAATCGATTTCATCAAAGTCCTCTGTTGCCATAATATCTAAAATACTGATTTTAGGAATGGGACACATCACAGTCAACTTCCAGAATCTATTTCTGCTACAGCTACAATGGAAACAGATTTTTAGTAATGTTTGGATGGTAAAGAATAGAAGTTTCCACTGAAAATGAACTAAAAACCATGTAAAAGAAATCACTGACCGGCATTGTGACGATCTTCTTACTGCATCTTTAGTGGCCTGAAAAAAATTCTGTCTCATCCAAACCTAATTTTAGGCTCTTGGTAGGAAAATGTGTGCCTAAGGTTAGGATTCCTATGTGAATATTTAAAGGGCTTTTTGAATTTTGATTCCTTAAGTTTCTTAATTTTTCATATTCACCCGATTAGTATTAAATTTGGAGATCAATCACTAATATAACAAATAATTTGCAAAGATCCCCCCTACCATTACTAGAAATTGTGCATTATAATTGCAAAATTAAGAAACTTGAGGAGCAATTTGTGAAAATCCTATTCAGTACCTTGATTATACCCTTAGCCTGAAAACTTTAAGACGCATTAGGATTAACCTAATCAAAGCTTTGCAATATCAATTTCACTGACAACAGATACTGGTATCCTATCATACCTTTTATAAACCCAAGAAAATGAGCCTTCAAATAGCTAAATTGTAACTATGGCTTGAGAATTTTGAGCCGTTGGCAATGATTATCTCTGTCCCAATGCCAGTTTCAACATTTTAAAATAAGATAGTAGAAGCTAAGGGTGAAAATGGAGGATGTTTCGACGAAGCACTGTTACTGCTTAGGTGGAGTTTAGGTTCACCCAACTAAACCATCCTGATTTGGGTATTTTATGTTATTTGACAAAGAAAATGCTGTGAGAGGTGGCTTAAGAGGAAAGCTTTGATACTGCTGCTAGAGGTAATAGATGATAAACGAGC
Source organism: Pouteria campechiana (assembly GCA_036873735.1). Classification (NCBI taxonomy): domain Eukaryota; kingdom Viridiplantae; phylum Streptophyta; class Magnoliopsida; order Ericales; family Sapotaceae; genus Pouteria; species Pouteria campechiana. Next base: position 13,686 of record JAYJMB010002009.1, read on the forward strand.
TTTAAGCAATTGTTGAGCCATAAACAGCTAGCCACGGCTAAGATGAAGAACATCTGATAGCCATATTTCACCATAATACTAATGAGTCACAAGTTAGGATTACCCAACTAGTCAAATCATGTATTTGGCTTAGAAATTACAGTTTGAACTTTTGGGGCTCGAAACCATAAACCACAGTGAGAGTGCAGGAATAAAATCCACTGTTTGATGTCATCTTTCATGATCAAGCGGCCTGATACCATATAAGAAAAGCTAAATCTATTTCAAAATACCATGACAAGCAAAGAGCAAGAGAAAAGAAGAGCCAAAAGTGATATTTCAAAAAAAAAAAGGAAAAAATAAAAGAACTAAAGTAACATATGATAGGAATAAAATTAAAAATAAAGAAGATAAAGATAAAATAGATATTATTCTTGACATAAAGATAAAAGGGTAATGATTAAAATTTTAAATAATGATAAGAAAATAATAGAATTTTTGAAATAAGGGAAGGTAGATAAAGTCACGTGAGCAAAAAACAAAACAAAAAAAGAGTGATTTTCCTTCTTTTAGGCATTGGCAATAGGCTCTTCTTTTTCCTTTCCTTTCTTTTCATGCATTTTGGAAGACAGCACTGACGATGCTTTTGAAGCACCCCATGGGCCTCTTTTTCAAAGAAAGCATGAAGGCTGTATTAGAAAGTATATTAGATAGGGTGATGAAATGGGTAACATATATTTTAAAAAATTCCAAATGGGAAGGTTTGGATACAACTAGCCACCTAAAAATATTTCTCTTTTAGGATTGCAGAAGAAACGAGAAAATGGGCATAGGTGATTTGGGGTTTTGTTTCTTAATTTCATCGCTTGGGCTTGCCGATTTGGTGGATTTCCGTCCTTGCAGCTAACAACTTCTTCAAAAATGGGGATGACACTTATGAACATTTTTCTTCTCGTGCAAGTTTTCTGATGTACGGTTGAACAAATAGCCAAATCATACAATAGAGGTGGTTGAAATATTTTAGTGGAATGGAGACACTTGAACTGTTCAAAGATTCAATCAAGACCTTCCATTACTTCCATCGTAGGTATAGTAAAATGTTATTTTAGCATGGTTGGCAAACTTATTAGTGCGTCTGGATACTAAAAAGGTAATTCTTTCTCCTCTAATGTGATGCCATATTTATGTATTTTATGTACCTCAACAGTCATAACTTTTTGCATTATAATTTGTACTTTTCCATTATCAATTTTACTTTTGTCATTGTCAGCTATATATTTTATGGAAAATGTTGCACTACACATGTTTGTAATCTTTTTCAATCTACATATGATCTCATCCACTATCTTTCTCTCCTACTACGCTAATTGATGATTGTGATTGCTTGTGAAAAAAGAGGGTAGATAATTAATTTTACCTAATTTAGTCTATAAACCTTATTAAGTACTATCAAGTGTGCCGAGTGTTGTCAATAACATCATTAAGTGCTATCAATATCGTCCAGGTTGATCAAGCCCAATACATTAAGTGCTATCAATGATTTGAAGCTCAATATATAATTGATAAGTGTAATGCCTCAGGCATTAAATGGAGAGATAATGGCTGTGAGGGCTATTCTAGCCATTAGGCCTAAGAAGTGATTTTGAGTAAAGTCATTTATATGACTTGAATAACCAATGTGATATAATTACTATATGCAATGTAATATTTAGGAGCTATTGAATTGAAGTTTTGGAGTTTTGAACTATTAAGTTGAAGGATATGTGAAAAGAACTCAATAGGTAAATGTAAGCCCGTGAATTTTGGTATAAGAATTAAAGTGTAAATGATGAATACTGAGTGGCAGCCTAAAGATTATCAATTTTATACGATTTATGGTTGAAATTCAGATATATGGTTAACATAAAAGTTGGACATATCAAAATTTTCTATTCATAGGATTTTGAATCACTTAAATCGGAGCCTTATAACTCAAGATATGATTTTTTTTCTAACAATGGGCCACGTAAACAGTAACCCGAACAGTGGAGCATTACTTATAATTAATTTTTCCCCTACTATATGCCATAATTTGGAAAAATATTTATAGGTATTAAAATTATCTTTAAATAGAAACTTGAATCATTGAATTCTGATTTGTATATCCTAAGATATGATTTTTTTTCCAACAATGGGCCGCGTGAACA
>JAYJMB010002010.1:0-15850 GCA_036873735.1 Pouteria campechiana
CAGGTGTCATCAATCGGTCGGACAGCTGCTCGGCTACAGCTAGATGGCTCCCTTTGATTTTCCATGGCCCAACAGCAGGCCACTCTCCAGTTTTGTGCAAAACCGTTCTTCCTATCTGGTACTGTTTCTCTATTCTTATTTATTTTAGGTCATTGTTCTTTTCATTTTGTCCATGGCCACTAAAAAGTCTCATCCACATCTATCTATTAATATCATGGAGGCATTCTAGTTTTACCCTTTACCTAAGGGTATGAGTTGGGAGTTTCTTGACCCTTCAACCTTTCCATAGCAGTCCTTAGAGAACCTTGTTTGTATGTCCTTTGGTTCTCTTCAAGCAAGCTTCCATCTTAATCAATCCAAATTTTTTCCTCTTCTTCCCTTTTGTTATGGCATTTCTTTGGGACAACTGGTCCCCGATAGTTGGCATTACATCCTATCTCTTTGTTGTTGGTTCATAGTCTCTGACAAGTTCTTGTCTTCACTCTTCCTATATGTTTGCCACTTTTTTGCTTAGCAAAGATCCCTATTCTTCTTATTACACTTACCTTGTTCCTTGCACTCCTTGGAAAAAATTGTTTGCACAAGTTTCTGATGGGTACGATGACTGGAAAAGTTATTAGGCTTGGGTCAAGACCTTGGGAGCTTTCCCTTTCCAGGCAATTTGGACAACTAGTTTGTCTATTTTCCATCTTTCTTTTCTCCCCTAGAATGATGTAGCTTAGGCATTGTTAGGTATAGGTTAATGTCTATAGGTAAGCTTTCAGTGGATGCTATGTCATCTGCTAATCACTATTGCCACATGGATCTTCCAGGTCAAGAGGTCATTGTTACTGATCCTCTTCCACCTTTATCTTCTCTATTTTCGGACTTAATCTCTACAATAGAGCAAGAGTCTAATCTTTTTCCTAGTTATATGGCCATCCCAGGTTGGGCCCAGTTTTCTACTTCTGCTTGCTCTTCCGCTTCCAGCCATGCAGTTTCATCCACATGTCATAGGATTAAAGTTGTTGCGTGAAAGTGGAAGTTTGATACTTCTACCAGCACTTCATTTTCTAATCCTCCTCCTCCTTTTCCTGGATCTGTGGGAGAGGAACCGGCAGTTCTGGATTGCACTCCATCTTCTTCCCCTTCTCCTACTTCACCTGAATCCATGAGAGAAGGGTCAACTGGAACCGATCAGGGTTACTCGCTCCCCCTATGCTGGTCCAATTGATATTTCATTGGGAGGGAGCGCTTCCCATTCTTCCTCAACTTTCTCCTTTGAGTTTGATCAACCTAGTGGAGCAGATCTGCTCTCATCCCCTCGTTCCATGGCTACTTTTGAGGGGTGCATCCGCTCCAGTGGGATATAGATGATCTTTTGGGAGTAGTGGTGCATCCTTCCCCCTTTGTCAATCTATCCTCTAGTTCTTCAACTATTGTACATTCTTTTGCTATAGTTCCCTATTCTTCTGGTTCTGCCATGGTTTCTTCATCTTTTAATCTTTCTTCTTCTTATGTTAGTTCTACTTCTTCCTCTCCTTCTTCCATAGCTCCATCTTTGCCTCTTCCAACACCCTCCATTCCTTTCACTTCATTTGGGCTATAGCCGGTATTATATGTGACTTTAGTATTAGGTCCAAAGTCATCAGGAGTGAGTGTTTTTGTGAGAGCTTTGTCAGGAGAGAGCCAAGAGACTGCAGTTGCGGAGTTGATAGAGGGTGAAATGATTATATTAGTTCCTCCTTCTCATCCGTTTATAGCTCTTGCAGGTTAGTTGTTGTTGTTTTTTTATTACCTTGGCACTAATGTTTTCTTCCTCTCTGGTTTATCAAGCTTATCTTTTTCTTCTGATTAAGTTTCACGGGCTCTCAAATGTCCACACACCGAGTCCGATTTTGCTCCCCCTGCCTAGCATCCAAGGAAGAAAGCATCTAGTTCAAGCATGCCAACAACGGTTCCTAGATCCATGCAAGTAGGTGCTAAGAGTGCTTCTGCCAGCCTCAACTCTTCTCTTTCATCTTCCCCTGCTAGCACTTTCCATGGAGGGTCAGGTCTGATAACTTCACTCTTGGAGCATCCTGAGATGACTATCGTGTTTGTCTCCAAGCTTTTCTGCTCCTGTAATCGCTCTTGGGGTTTCAAGATGCCGTGGTATAATCTTGTGGTGGGCTTTATGATGGATATTGTGCACAGTTCCATCATTTGGCAAAATTTTATCAACCAGATGAATCTCTGCCTATGGCAACTCACCAATGCCAATGAAAAGATGGCCCAGATGTCTGCAAGCTCTAGGAGACTTAAGTCTGAGCTACAGATAGCCTCTGGTTGCTGGCATGAGGTAGAAGAGGAGCTAGAGAGAGAGCATAGGAGGGCATCCTTCTCTTCTCAATTGAAGAGGGAGCGAGATCAACCTTCAATGGAGCTAGTTGTTTTGAGATATGTTCTTGAGGAGGAGAAGAAATGTTTCCAAGAGCTTGAGGAGACTACTTCATCTCGCAAGGCTCAAGAGGATGAGCTCCTAGCTACGCACAAAGCAGCTAAGGATGCCCTAAAGAGGTGGAGGTCGATCATGATGTTGCGGTGGGCGATGGAATCTATAGCCACCAATGCTAAGAAGCTTACTCTCCTCGAAGTTGATGCAACCTCAAGATAGTTGGCTCTTCAAGAGTGGGTTAGCATGATTGAGGGCAAGATGAGTGGGGACTCTACTCTTCTACATGAGATTGCTTTGTTAAAGGCCTAGCATGCTACTGATCTAGCTCGAGTCTATCAAGAGTGTCTAGAGGTGTTGATCACAAAGCTAGAGTGTCAAGAGATGCTACTTCAGCAAATTGCTGACTATGTTGGGTGGGGTTTCGACTCCTATAAGAAGAAAGTGTCCAAAAAATTCCTTGGGATAGATATTGATGATGTAAGCTCGGTTGACAAAGATATGTAAATCACACTCTACTAATGAAAAATATTCATTCTTTTGATGTAGTCTTTGGTGTCTTTTCTGTTTTAGAGTTTTTCTGTAAGACAAATAGTATAATTGAAAAAGCTGGTGAGAATATGGAACTAAAAAGCATTATTACCTTTCCCCCTTTTCGTTCCTTAGAACTTGCACTTGGCAACTATACTAAGTACACCCATTAGCTCCATAAAACTAAAAAACTTGGCAACTTTACTAAATACGCCCTTCAACTCCTTAGAGATGGAACTTGATGACTTTGGAAAGTGCATCTTTCAGCTCCATAGAGCCAAAATTGGATGACTTTGGAGAGTATGTCCTTTGGCTCCAAAAAGCCAAAACTTGATAACTTTGAATAGTGCATCCTTTGGCTCTAGAGAGCTAGAACTCAATGAATAGTATGTCCTTCTCCTTTGGAGAGCCAAAACTTAATGACTTTGAATAGTGCATCCTTTGACTCTGGAGAGTCGAAACTTGATGATTTTGAATAGTGCATCCTTCAACTTCCGAGAGTCGAAACTTGACAACTCCAGAGAGTGCATCACATTTTTGTGTCCTGCTTCAAATTTTGTTAGAAAGAGTAATAATAGGGCAGGATAACTTGGCAAAAGAGAATTCTTTCATGAAAAATTTGTTTACTGTTCGATTCAATCTTTGTACAATAATGTAAAAGGATAGAAATGATGTTTACTAGTAATACATCCTTAAATACTCAGCATTCAATGTTCGTGGGATGCTCCTCCCATTCAATCTTTAGAGCATATAGGCTCTGTTTTCTAAGTTTAGGGACCTTACTAGGAGCATGCAAGTTTTCCTCTCGTATGAGTAGGGTTATTGATTAACACTTCTCGTAAGACTAGGTCTCCTTCTTTAAGGTCTCATGCTTTAACCTTTCAGTCATAATATTGCCCAACCTAAGCCTGATGTTGTGCCATCTTTGCTTGAGCGTTTATTCCTACTTCCTCTAGTAAATCCAGATTTGTTTCTAGTGCTTCTTCATTTACCTTTGAGTTGAAGTTTTCAATCTGGATGGAAGGGATATTTAGCTCAATGGGGATCATAACTTTGGATCTGTAGGTTAGCATGAAGGGTGTTTCGCTCGTGGACCTTTTTGATGTCTCCTTAATGCCCAAAAGTTCTTTCAGAAGCTTCAAAACCAAGGGTTCTATCAGCTCGCTCCAAGCTATCTACTACTTGTCTTTAGTATCCGTAATATCTATCTGCATACTCTTAATATCTTTTCCTTCAACAAGGCTTCATAGCATTCTTGGGCAATCTTCTAGTCCCCTCTAGCGATATCAAATTTGACGAAGAGTTGATATGTAGACATGACTCTTTTCATCTTATTAAGGCTAGGGTGCCCCAATATATGGTATGATAGGTTGATGATATGTTGACTACCAAGAAGTCCAGGAATTTTGTAGTTTTCTTAGGGTTGGCTCCCATTATAAAGGGAAGTGTGATGATTCCTTCTAGAAACACACCATCCCCAATGAAGCCCATCAATTACCCTTCCATAGCTCGTAATGCTTTCTTAGCAATTTTTATCTTGTAAAAGCAATGGTAGAACAAAATATTTGTAGATGACCCGTTGGCTACCTTGATTCTTTTTACTTGGAAATTTGAGATTACTATGGATATGATCATCGTGTCATCATGGAGATCGGTTCCACTGGGCATGTCTTCCTCTAAAAAGATGATCAGGAAGTTTTCCTCCTTATTTCGTTTGGAGATTTACCCTACTTTATTGATCTGCTCCAGGGGGCGCCTATAACCTTGCTGCAAGATTGCCTGTAATAATGTTAATGATTCTTGCTGTGGGCTAGTTGGCTTCAGCTGTAGCATCTTTGCCACATTCTTCTTGTATGTGGCTTCAAGCTTCAGCTCTTTGGGAATTATCAGCTACGAACTACTGCAATTTTCCCTTTTTATGAGTCTTTCAATTTCTTCTTTTAGGTGGTGTCATTCCTCTATATCATGAACGACGTCTCTGTGGAATAAGTAGTATTTGTTGGGGTTGAGATAACTTTTTTTTTATTAGCGGCAGATTAGGGACCAAATATCCCTTTTTTTGATGTCATGGAGCACATGAGTCATGGAGCAATAGAGGGGAGTTTAATCTCTCCTCTATTCCTTCCTAATGGCTTATTCTTGGTGGAACCATAATTTGGCTTTTCGTAAGATTTTTTATGGTGTTGCGGGAGAGAACAACTCTACCTCCTTCTGATGGCATTGTTTCTTTCTCCTTTAGTGATCTCCTCTGCGTCTACGTGTTGATTTAAGACTTCCAAAAGTTTTGAGTAATTTCAGGGTGGCAATAGATGTAATTGCTACCTTACATTTGCATCTGTGATCCCACTTTGAAGGGCTACTGCTGCAATATTGTGGCCCAGTTCTCTATATCCAATGAAAGGCGATTGAATCTGTTTATGCATTCTCAAAGCATCTCATATTCTTTTTGCTTCATCGACATTAATGATTCCACTATACTTTTTTGTCTCTATTGTCCAATAAAGCATCCTAGGAAGTGATCTTCTAAATCATTAAAAGAGCTGAAGGATTCTAGCTCCATGGTCTAATACCAGAATATCACTCTCCCCTTGAGCGTAGGTAGAAAAGCTTAGCATTTTATAGCATCAAGACTCTCACTAAGGTCATCTGCCCATCATACTTTATAAGGTGGTCCACCAGATTTAGATTTGTCATGCTATTGTAAGCTTCTAAGGATGGCATCTTGAATCCTTTGGGGATTAGTTCCTCTAAAATTTTTCTGATGAAAGGGGATCGCTTTGTTATATTCTTCCTATCTGTGTGCCATTTTTTTTTTTGGGGGGGTGTCCTCCTACCATACCCACTGGTGTTATTTTCAGGGACCTTTCTTATTTCCTGCTGAGACAACACTTCCTTCTCTTGGACTTGAATGCCCCGCCTTTAGGCTGGCTCCAAGATGATGGTAGGACTAACCAGGTGATCGGTTGTCTCCTAATCTGTTTCTACTTTTGGAGCATGTGTGAACTCATGATTTTTTGATCATGCCCTAGGAGAGACTGACAGGGTGCTGTCTGGGAGTTTGGACAGTGACTTGCAAACCGGCTGGTTGTGAGGAAGTTGAAGAGGGATCCTCGTAGGGTCATTCCTAGCTAGAATTCCATCTATGAATTCATCTATTGTTGCATCATTTGTTGCATCATCCACTACATCATTTATTAATTTGTTTGCCTAAGTTGATCCAACAAATTTCAAAGTTTTGCAACTTCATCATTCTGGTTTAACGTAGATGATGCATTATTGATCGCAATAGTGAATGAGGGAGCATTCATATTGCCTTGAATATCATCTGACATCTTTAGGCTTGTTGAAACGTTCCCACAAATGACACCAACTTTTAAGATGTTCCCAAATGAAGTGCTAATGTGGCTCTTGAGATAATACCACTTAGAGTCCTACAAAACTGAAAAAGAGTTAGAGGGCGCCGGGGGTGTTCCTGGTGTAAACACTCCAATGCTCAAGTCAATAAGCAAGACTCTTTTTATGATATAGACTAGTAGTAAGAGCTTGTGTTCAGGGGGTGCATGCCTGGTTTTTTTATACTTGAGCATAAGTATGTAGTCAGGATACGTATATAGCTTATATGTAAATAGGATGTAGATTCATGCCTAGAAGAGGACTTCGGAAAAATATGTATCCACAATCCTATATTTATAGGACTGTATAGTAGCCGGAAGAAGTATCCCATCAGATTTGGGATCTTAGGCAGCTTAATGTCAGCTAAATGATGAGTATCTATGTTAGAGTTTTCTAACAAAAATAAAAACTTCAAAATATAGTAATAAATATTTCAAAATTGGGACGATAATAAAAAAAGTGAATTATCCAAAGTGCTTATTTGAAGGTACCTAAGGTATATGATAGAATTCCACGCCCTTTTGCTCCTAATCAAATAGACTCTTACTATTCCCCGCATTAATGTTTGATTGGGATAATTTTACATAAAAAAATCAAATTTAAAACGTTTTGTATAATAGGATAAATAAAGGCACAATTGGCAGGAAGTTAAGATAAAGAGCAAAATATATGTCCATATAAATAATATTTATAAATAAATATTACATATTCATTTATTTATTTATTCTGCCTACTATAATAATCACTTTTTTTTTTTGAAATTCATTGTTATCGTTACTTAGTGCATGTTGATTTACATATCGTTTTACCTGTCTAAACCGGCATGCCACGAGTATGACGAGATGTGGGCCTAACAGAATCATTTTTGTACCCAGCACGTTCGACGGCTGTGGCTTGGCGGACTGCCACGCTGGCATGGCGGCACTAGCCGTCTCTGAAGTATAATAATACTCCGATTGAGTGCAACGCTTGATATGCGGATAACTTGGAAAGGCACGTAAATGCAACATAGCATAAGCTCGCTAACATCACGTCTTCTAAATTTCGGTCCGCGAGACAACCAAGGCGCACGAAAGCCAGGTCGATAGTCCAAAATCATTAAACGTAACTATTAGCAATCCAATTCTCGAAATTAGACGGTCGTTTACATTGCTTAATTTGAGCTTCCTGGTTTTTTCTAGTCTCAAAGTCAGATGCAAAACAAGAGTCGCTTTTCTCTCTCGATACATGCGAAAAACATACATGATGCGAATTTCGAAAGCGCCCGCATATCATCCGCTCCTCTGCCTCCAGACTATCCATTCAGCTTTTAAAATGAGAATGTGAAGGGTCGCTTGGCTTGGCTTGGCTTCCGCCATGATGCCAATAATACGTTTTAGTGGAAAATAAAGGACTGTCTGCCACAGAAAGAGGGAAATTATAACATCGTATACCAATAAAAAGGGGATTCCAAAAGCCACGCGTCGATGAAATAGTCTCCTTTGCTTAGCTCATCTACTTTCCTTTGGTGGTTTTTAACTCTTTTCCCATTGCCTGAATTAGATCTCAACCTTTCATTTTGATTCCTCTGACAGCAACTGGCTGATGATTCCATATTCCTATCTTCAAGCAGGGTTAGCAACCAACTTGTCAATACGGAGTTGGGTTATTAGGATAGGCAGGAGGCTTTATTATTATTATTATTATTATTATTATTATTATTATTATCATAGTCATCAAGCAGCGGCAAGGCCTACGTGTCGCATGGCTCAATCATACGCTCTCTCTAGCCGCTTGGTATGTTCTTTGAGTCACAAGCAGTTCAAACACCAGAGCTTTTCATTGGAGGGAGCCGCTGACGTTTCCAGATACATGGGGATTGCCGAAATGGGTTCGTAGGGGACGTCCAGATCTGCGATATTTTGGGGGGCGTTAAAAAGGGCAGGAATCTGTGCAATAACTGCTTCATCCAGCTGCATGACGTGTATTTTTGACCTCTTCCCAGATGACTCCGAGGAGAAGCTAAAGCACGATGGACGGTTAAGATTAGACACAACAGCGTGCTGGGCACTACTACGTTGATTGAGCTTGATGATTATTACGTTTGTGAAAGGACATTCAGCCATGTGCATAGCCCGCCTGAAATTGCGTTCCCTGGTCTCCTTCTCGGCTGGACCGACAGATTGACGTGGTATATGATCCGTGGGAAATTGGCAGGTCTGGTGGAATGGCGGTAACCTAGACTCCGCTCGTCGGAACTCCTTGTCCACTTCCGTTTGTCTACGTCTCTCCCGAGTTTCTTCCAACTCTCCAGGAATAAGATGGATCATGCTTGTTGAAAGGCTCTGGAAGCCCGCCTAATATTTCCACAAAAGGCGCATCAAAATGGAAAGCGTTTCGCCTTAGGCTTGCTAAGGCACCGTGGCTGTACCTTGAACTGCCTCGTGCCAAGGCGCCTTTAACAACAATGAGATAGATGATACACAAGCCTCTCAAATTAATGTAAACTTTCACATTATTAGGTGGCATAGAATTAAGTCCTATTAAGGGTGTGTTTGACTTGGTGGGTGTTAGGAAACCTAATACAAGATAAGTCCTATCATTGACAGATTAGCCACATCAACTCAAACTCCGGTAAAAGACCCATCCCAACCTCAACACAATTTTGTGCAATTCAGTTTAGAACCGGGACGGCTCCAAGAAGGACTTCTAATAAGACTAAGGGATGTATAATCCTCATAAATACCACTTTAACGAAGAAACTTCACTGTTCCGGCATACAATAATGTACATCTTATGCACCGGCCTAAGCTCAGATATAAAAACTCAAGTATGCACTCCCCTAGATGGAAGCACACTCCATTATTTATACTTTTTCCTAAGATCCTATTACTGATTTGACATTAGAGTGTCTATGCTAGGACTACCCCGACGCCCTCTAATGTTTTTTTTTTGTCTTGCATGATCTTCATATAGGATTCTCATAGAGTAATTTGAGTGAGAGTTTAAATATTGGCATCGTCTATGGGAAGATTTAACAACTAAGTCATGTCAAACGAACATCCTAGTAATATAAATCTTCTTCCAACCAATCTCTCAATAGAAGACAATTCGTCTCTTGCAGTCGACCAGGGCAGTTCACAAAACACCATGTCAACTTCCAAAATGGAGATGCTTTTAAAACAAATACCACGGACGAACAACCTCATGATGTAACAAATAATGTAGCAGTGAAGGAAGTTCTTGATAGGATACTCACCTCCAATAGCCAAAAATGTAACATCCAAGTGTGACCCTTCATTCCCACATTGCTCAAACAACACCCACACAGTGCCCCTAGGGTCAAAGTTGAAGCTCTAGCATATCCTCGGACCAACTTCGAAACTAGGGATAATGTTATAGCCTGCTAGCAAGTAATGTCGGGTCTTCCTATCCTCTTGCAAGGAGTGAGACTGGTAACAATGCTTGCACATGAGCCAATTCTAAGTGTCGTAATTAATGTGGGAATAGCGAAGGGTGCACCTACTACAACCCGCACTGGGCACCAAGAGGTGAGGGGACCCCCCCTTTCCTATGGAGGAAAGGGTAAACATTAAAGGAACCACCAGTCAACCAACTAGATCCACCAATGTTATAACAAAACTAGCTTAAAAATAATTGAATTGCGACGCAATCTAAATTTAGGGGAAGATAACGTTGTTGGTCCCGAAGGTTAGTCCCGAAGGTTAGGCTAAAACCCAAGAGAGAAGTGGTGAATTGGGTATTTTAAAAATTATTTCTCAACTTCTTTAGGATTAATTATTTCTCTAGCAATAAATCACTCAATTAACAAATAAGCAAGTAAATGAATATAATGATTTTTATAGTGGTTCAAATAAAAACTCTACTCCACTCTTCCAAGAATACTATTCTCTTAGTGTCTTAGGTTCCACTATTCCCAATAGTAGAAATACAATAGTGCTTCTAGCACTTTTCTAGATCTAGGGGGCATAAACAGTACTTCCAATACTCTTCTAGATTCTAGCTCCAGGGGGTACGTTCACAGTTGTAAGGCCTGAAAATTTTCAAAAATGCAAATTTTTGTTATTGTAAAGTTTCGGTAATTTTTGCCGGGTCGACAGATTGTATAATTAAATTTTTAAAACAATTATTATGAAAAAGTTATGAAATTGAATGGATTAAATTTAAGGCAGTTGAATGCTGAAGGTGTAAATTTGAAAAAATATTGAATTTTATTATAGAAAAAATAGCAAAAATGGATTTAAAATACATATTAATGTGAGGATGATGAGGACATATAATAATCAATGATGCATAGGTGAAGAAAGATCAAAAATTGCATGTGAATAGCTAAAAAATCAAGTTGCCGATAATTTTTGGTAAATTTTAGTTAAAATCAAATTTAATTAAGAAATAAATAATAAAATTATGAAAAGATTATATTTAATAGATGGATAATTAATTTGGACATGTGATTTATTAAATAAATGATTTACATATGCCAAATATGAGGACTAGATAAGATTTTGAAAATCAAAGATTGGAAATGCATAAATACAATGGAAAAGGTCATCATAAAAAATCTATGAGGAAATTTGTTTCTCCTTTTTCTTTATTACAATGATATTACATATCCTCATCAAACTCCCTATGAACTATACCAACAATGTCTGGATTAGGGAACTTTTGAGTTACTTTTCTTTTGCAGAAGAAGAAACAGTCAAAACATAAGGCTTCTCATTAGCTTAATACCATATCCTAGTATTTGAGTTCCACTACCAATTGCTCCAATCACTCATGATAAGCCTAACACAACATGAAAGCATGCTTCGCTTGCAGGTGGGCAATCTTGTTATGAAGGACTTCTTCCTAGACTGCCACTTCTACCTCAAGACTTGCCAACATTGCCGTTTTAGCCTTAGTGACCTCTATTATAGCATCATTTAAACTTTGCAATCACTCAGGTAGCAATAACAGTATCTTGATTAGCTTTAGCAGTCTCACAAGCAATCACTATAAATTCTCTAGTAGACTCAATAATCCTTTGTCCAGCATCCATAGCATTATGATTAGCAACTAGTGGTTCCTCTCGCACTTTCAAAATGGAAGTAGTCTCTTCTAGCTTCATAAAGCATTTTTGCTCCTCTTCAAGTGTAACCTTAAGACTAATATCCTCGATAATAGCCTAATCTTACAACTACTCTAGGTCTAATAACAAAGAGGAACACTTTCACTGCCTTGCCAACTCAACCTCTGCCTCCTGCAAGTATGATGGAACTTGAGAATAATTCCCTTGAGCTGCTACACTGCCTTGCCAACTCAACCTCCGCCTCCTGCAAGTATGATGGAACTTGAGAATAATTCCCTTGAGCTGCTATCATCTCTCAAACCTAGGATTTCAATCGGTCCATGCCATCCCATCTATCAACTGCAACCCAAACTAGGTTAATTGCATACTCAACCTCTAACCCCCCGATCATCTACTCTGGTGCTCATAATTGATCTATTGGACATGATAGTTTATTAATGTATATCTATGACAAGTCAGATTAGTCTAATAAGGAATGCATGGAGACATTATTGCTAAAGTAAGGTAGTGACAGGTGAGGATGGACAAGAAGTTCGTGGAGACGGAATAACAACTCCTTCACGAGAACTGGAAAACTCAATTCATTGCTGGCACCAAGGATGATCAGTGATAGCTACAGTAGAAGACAATGACTACTTCAAATAATTTAAATTTGAGAGTGGGAGAGCAATAACCTTTGAAGTATAGAAAAAATATAAAAAAGGTAAGTACTTAGCCAAAAAGTTAAAGTCATGTCAATATTAGAAATGCATACATAAAAATCATACATGCAAAGGAAATAGATGAAGAACTCGCCCTGTCATTCCCCCCCACCCCACCCACACCCCCAACCGCAACACACTACTCCTTTGTACCATAATAGAGGGAGAACTAAAAGGAAGAGATCCCTTCACTCCTAAACATACTACAAGAATAGATTTTGAGTGATCTACACTTGACTCAAAGTAAGGAAGAGATCCATGTTGGTCTGAGTAGGCTGGCTTAACCTAAGAGGGGAGAGGTGAATTGAGTTTATAAAAATTGCTTAGTTAACCCCTATTAAGTAAATTTTTCTCTTTTTGTACTTGTGTGCTATACAATATAAAGTACATAATAAAGTAGTAAAGAGCAATGAACGTAACATAATCACATAAGAGATACACAATTTTTTATAATGGTTTGGGGAACCTCCCTACTCAACTCTTCCAATAGCACACCCCTTGTGCCTTAGGTTCCACTATCTCATATAATAGAAATAGAACCTAGTTTTCCCAAGAGCTTACCCAAAACTCTACAACTATTGGTTTCCAAGCTAAACAATAGACTTATTGGTTTCCAAACTCACTAACTAACTTATATGATGATATTTTTCTCGAACTCACTACCAACTCATGCAATATGATTTCTCAAGAGCAAACTAGAAACTCCCTCTAGTTTTACTAGCTAAATAGAAACTCCTCAACCTAATTTTCCAATGAGCTAACCAAGAACTATACAAATACAAATGTGTATAATGGAATGCCTCTAATCTAGCCTAATTTGTACACATAAATATAAATGATAAAATAATAAGCACTTTACATTGAATTCAAATTCTCTTTAAGTAGTATTGATATGGCTTTAAATTTCTTTAATCTTGGTAGCACCTTAGAGTGAAAGTACTTAGGAAACTCGAATGAGTTTCTTATTGTTTAATTCTTGTTTAGCTTATGGAGCCTTCAAGAATCATCTTTCTCTTCAATGGATTGTCTATTTATACATTTCGGAGGGGTTATGGACCATTTGGAAGAACACCATTAGGAAATGCATCTTTTGCAAAGCATTAAATGTCCGACCATTTGAAAATAGTGATTTCTTTTGAAAGTTACTATAGCAATATTACTGTAATAGTGTTACTGTAGCACTCTGTGAAGACACTGCTTTATCCAAAGATAATTTCAGACAATATCAAGGTTGGGCAATTTGTCTAAAAATTACTATAGCATATCATTTTATTCAATATAGCAAATCACTATAGCATTTACGAAGATGACTTTGCCTAAAGTTAAATTTTGGACAAATTTAACGTTGAGCTTAGTCCAAAAATTATTGTAGCATATCACTATAGTAGTCATGGACAACTTTTTCCAAAGTTAGTTTCACAACAGATTTGCCCAAAATTGATTGCTTTGTTCGAAACTATAGCAATTCACTGTAGCAATCTTGAATAGATTTGTCTGATGTTAGTTCCATAATAGCTTTGTTCGAAATTGATTACTTTGTCCAAAACTATAGCAGTTCATGATAGCAGCTATTGTAGTAGTCGTGAAGATACCATTCCATTTGAAATTTTTGCACTTTTGTCACTTTGTTAATTTGATATTTTTTATTATTTTTTTTATTATAAATCATAATATAATTATCCATATAAGATGTGCACAAGTTGTGAAGCATGGTTATGCAATTTGAATCATGATTTTGTATATATAAACTCACTTAAGCACTCATTCTTTTTCACTCAAATAGATATATCTTTGAGACACATTAGCATATGATCCAAGGCATTATGAAATGATAAACAAATTTGATCAAGATGATTTCTCCTTTTTCTAAAAACATATCTAGACTTATATCAATATATGTATATGCTTGCATAAAAGATATCCAAATAAAGTGTATGCATTTTAAGGATATCTTTTTACATTTCAAGTTTTCTAAACTAGAAGCATCATTAGCATAAATCAAGTCTTTTGTAAGTTTTGTTATCGTTAAAATCATACACATAAAACCTAACAATCTCCCCCTTTTTATGATGAAAAAACTTGAATACTAGTGACATTTAAATGTATGCTAATGAGCTAATAGCAAACTTCTCCTATCTAATTGGAATGTGTAAGCCTTTGGAGTTTGATAAAGATAGGTCATGACATATGATGCTATACTTTTCTTTAAGACACAAGTCACGACAAGTCAAGTTTCTCACAAGTCTCTCCACACAAGTCTTCTATTTTCCTCCCACTTTTTGTTAGCATAAAAAATTTGTATTAAATGAATGGGATATGTCTCCCCATTAATAGCTAGAAGATAGGATAGATAAATACAATTAGGAGCATGACATGGGATCAATACTTTCATTTAAAATGTTCCGCTACCCTTTGTTGTATCAAGGCATAGAAAGTAAAAACATATAAGGCATAGTCCATTCTTTCCCAAGTCTTCTTTTACTCCAAACTCTCTCCCTTTTTGTATTAAGGTTTTAACTCACAAATCTACATATGGATCTTGCTTGGTCCCATATAAAGCATAACCATGAACATAAGATAAATTGTCATCAATATAAAGAATAGATTCTTAAGTCATGGGAAACATTCAAATATTAGATATTTGTAATTGAAGTTTTAAAGATATATAAACAACTTTCAAGCAAAAATCAATTCATATATCATTTTAAGGATACATCAAAATCATAACTCTCATTAGTTTGTGGTTCTTGGATGTTTTTTAGTGACAAAAACTTTGTAGAGATGTTTTAAATTAAACATCCATTGATATTTTCTTAATTCAGCAAGAGATTTCTATCATTTTGATTATTAGGTGATCTTTATACAACCTAAGTTTCTTAAGTGCCTTTCTTAAGATGGTGAACTGAGAAATATAATTATGAAAGTAATCTCCATCAAAATCTCTAAGGAAAGGTGCTCAATAAAGGAGATTTGTTGCTGCAATTGAACCTATAGGGAGAATCTGTAACACTTGGGGTGTTAAATTTTAAGTAATGGTGTGTTGAAATACATTATAATTGTCCTTAGTGGAAATTTTTTTTGCTATTATGTATAAAAATGAATTTTTGAAGTTAAGTATGAGGCCATATATTGGATATGATTTTGACTTATATGGTGAAAGTCTTTTGAATTTCTATGATGCATAAAATGAGGATTAAATATGTCTTTTGACATTAGGATTTTATGAAAAATATTATGAGAAAAATATATGAGAAAATAGGTTGAAAATTGGGTGAAAAATCCACTATTTTGGCCCCGGTCATCTTTGAAGAGTCAGGTGGTGACAGTAAGGGGGCGTTGCGGCGCCGGTCGAAGGCGATGGCTTCAGGTGGAGGCAGCAGAATGGCGCCAGCAGAATGGCGCCAGCAATGCTAAACAGAAACTCAACCTGGTTTTCAAATCAGCTAACTGTTGAACATATTATCTAGCTTGATTTTGATGATGAACATTCTTAGCCAAGTATGTTTTGATGATTAGCAAAGACATGAATGAAACATTAAGGTATTAACAATTTGCTCTTAAGTATGTTACAAAAATATTAACTCATACTCAACTTAAGAATAACCTTCATAATGATAAAAGGAAGAAACAAAGTAAATGTTCTTTAAAAATAACTATACAAATTTCATTGTAACGCCCCTCCTTCCTGGAGCATTACTAGTGGTAAATTCAGAGGAAATTCCGACAGAGTCTCCCCTAATTTAC
>JAYJMB010002012.1:0-15848 GCA_036873735.1 Pouteria campechiana
CTTTGGTATTTTCCAAAGGCGGCCAATTCCGGTCACGTCGTTCCATTTGCATTCGTTTCTTCCTCATTTTTCCGATCTCGATCAAACACAGATTCCACATGGCTAAGTTTTAGTCCATATTGAACTGACCGATAGCCCATTTATTGAGTCATAGGCCTTATTTGGACTTGCATGAAAATAGCCCATTTATTGAGTTAATTGTCCAGCTCGCTTACGCCTGCGGGTTGGTCGCCTTAAAATAGCCCTCCCGCTTTGGATCCTTGGATTGTGGGGGATCCTTGGACTGTGGGTTGGTCGCCTTAAAATAGCCCTTTTCGGTAGTCTATTGTGAGGTACAACCGGACAAGCCTAACCGGTATACTTTAAAGTCAATTCCTATTTTGAAAATTTTTAATCCAATCCCTATAAGTAATACTATAGTTAAAACCTTAATCCAAATTAATTTTATTGAAAAATTTTGTTGATAATTAGGATTGATTAAAATTTACACTCCAAATTTCCTTTAAATAAACATATTAAGTTAATTTTAAAATAGATGGATTTAAATTACCTTTTCTTATCTAACACTTATATAAGAATGTATATATAATAAAAAATAAAAAAATAAAATGGTAAAATATTGAATAGAATCCTCAAATTCCTTTTATAAAATGATTATTTTAATGAAATTTTAGTTCAGGGGTAACCAATCAATTAAATAGAGAACAAAATCCATATTAAAGAGATAACTTTACATATATATAAATATAAATATAGATTATAATTAGTATTTTACAAAATTAGATTTAAATTTAAGTAGTGTCTCAAGGCCTCAATCCGGCTATTTTTATTAAACTAAATTATTTCAACCAAAATTAAAAGTAGTTATGGGTCGTTGCTGCTACTGCTACCAATGAGATCACTACATCGCTTTCCAGCCAAGTCAAATTAAAGAGGTGTTCCGATGGGACGGGATAGGGGCGCCCTACCTCTCTCTCCAACAACCACCACTCCTTAAAGGGACGGACGGCACCCAACCCAAGTGGGCCCAACGCAGCCGGCGGAGGATATTGCTCCCACGTGTCCGTCAACAATAACCGCTGGAAATTGGAACCGTTGAATATTCGGGAGTGGACAGCCGCGCGCAGGCCGCGCATTTATTAAGACGATACTTTCTCTTTTATATGCATCCCTCATTTTCTTCTAAGATCAATCCAAACCAGGGCCGGAGTGGGCCCCACATCTGACGGACCAAGTTTCGGCAATTGTCGGCTGTTCAAATCATGCCCTCGTTAAATCGACGATATAGAGAGAGGGACATGGGCAACCGAGTAAAATTGAATCTCTTTTATGTGCAAGTGGTCCACTAAATGATTGTAACATGAGCCGCATTTGATGGTGGGCGGGTCCTTCGCTGACTCGCAGCATATCACAATCCAATTACACGGGCTATGAAAAGCGGAGATTTAGAAAGGAAGATGTAAATTTTTTTATTTATCCTTGATTATTCATAATTCAATTTTTATATTATTACTTATATATTCCTTAAAAAGGATCATCTATTTACCTTTAAACCATTCCTTGTTTACTTTATATTTTCACCTCTTTCTGTATACTTTTTTTATAAATTTTATTTTTTAGATACGTCTTTTGACTCTATCCCATACAGGGTTCGATTAATGACTTGTCAGAAAAATGAACAATAGTTAAGCTTGTCCGCAAGGTGAGCCTATCTTGGACATTCTTTAGCTTTAAGCATGCTAATATTTGTATTGAAGATGGAGAGAAACACTAAAAATGGTAATATGACTAGTGTTAGTAACCTAGAAGATAATGTAAGCTATACAATAAATAAGGTTAAAATAAATAAAAGATAATAATTAAAAATATGCATAATGATTGGTGAAATAAGTAAGTTAATATTTATTTATTATTTTTATGAAAAAATAAATTTTTATCCTTATTCTCACCCATTACTTAGAGCGCTAATTGGTTGAATGCAAAGAATTAAGGAAGGAAACAACACTGAAAAGAAAACAATAGCAATGATATAACAAATAAATGTTAGTTATAAAGTGAATAAAATTTAAATAAATAACAGTTAATAATAAAAAAAATAACATTATTATTGTTATGACATGTAATACTGAGGTGGGAAGTTTTCTTTTTCAATCCTTTCCTATCCAATGCAATGAATCAATCATCCTCAAGCTCGACTCAACAATTGCATCACAAAATTAGAAAAAGCTGGACGGTTCAGGCCTTGGGCTGTGTGACTTAAGACTCGATCAAGCATAATCATGGATGGAATCAGCTTAATTTGAATTTAATGGATCAATCCAACCTCATAGGAATAATGATAACTACTCCAATCTTTTTCATGTGTAAAAAAAATTCCGATTAGAATTTGAAGTTCCCACAAATAACAAATACCAGTTTCGCTTTTCCTGCCGGCTACGACACTTCTCCCGTAGATATTCAGTTTCACAACAGGGGTTGGTCGAGGAGGATTAAGAAATTCAACGGTGACCGCTTTCAAAGATGGCCCGCATTGGCGCATTATCGCCACTAACGCAAGAAATCGAACTAAAAAAGCTATATTAAAGAACCAAGCATTCTCAACTCGTTTTTTCCCTTACCACCACACATCTTTGGTTGCGTATATACGAAACCAAAGAGCTGGCTAGATTACCCACCATAGAATTACATACCCACTGAAGATCCCATTAATATCTTCAATATAGAATGCGATGTCTGACGCGAAGGCCTTTAGAAATTCCTTATAAATTGCATACTTGACAATCAAGCAATTCCTTGATGTTGTGATTTTAGATGTCTCTGAGACAAAAAAAACAACTGGGCATGTTCGATTATCTTATTACTGGATTGGTGGACAGTTAAAAACGAAAACCACCCAACTGTTCTGTCTCAACAACCAAGTGCCCATCAAGGTGGGATTGTTCAACTAACCTGATTTTAGTACTGTTAAAACAGCGACTGAATGCCACATTAATGTAATTGCTTTGACTATTTTAGTGTGCATATCAAGCCACACACAGGAGGCCAGAGTATCAAGTAACTGATGAGTTACATTGTGCACTCATAAATGGACCAAAAATCTTGTTGACCTACATTCGCACAAGGGGATGAATCTTGACTAGTACAACCAAGTAGCATGTAGAAGATAAGGGCACATTTCACTGGCCTGGACCATCGCTAATTTGTCCTGGTTGCCCTGGAACAAACAAACCGTGTCTGTTTTGACAAGAACATGCCATGCCTTCCCATAATCCCATCTATGGCTTGGAATGGACAGGCATTGGACCACTGCATTCATGAGAAAAAGGACCTAGGTCGGGGCCACTAGGCATATTTCACGGTCCACCATATGTCCAAATCACGTCCCGGTTTGTGGGTTGTCTGTGCAATGGCACCTTTTTGGGTGTATGAAGTACGGGCCCAGCAATATTTTTTGTTTAAGTATGCTTGGAATATCAAAGTCGATGACGCCGGGCTTGTCACTCCCATCAGCTGAAAAAAATGCACAACACGTACAAGGCTTAATGCCTACAAGGAGGAAACATTGGCATTTTTATCAAGGTGCAATCAGGAACCTAGAAGAGTTATATCTTTACCATCTCGATAAGTGCCAAAATGCTGAACGAATCACTGCCAGGTTAGAGTCCGAAAATCAAAATAGGTTGAACAAATCGGAACTGAGATGTGATTTGTGGACGCTTTTGTCACTAGTCGAAGTTTGGACCTCATATGTTTTTCACGTCTAAACATAAAAAATAAAAAAAAAACTAAAATCTAATAATTTACAAGACACATGCGTAGGCATTGGGCTCTTAGCAATAATAAACCCAAGAGATTTCCTAAGGATCGAGGTTTTGTTGGTATTAGAAATTTTACAGGCAAATTGAAAATTATGTAACATCTTTAAGAATATTTTGGAAAATGAAATTTTTAGAAGCCTATGAACACATCTTCTGGGGTTTTGTTTTTTTCTCCAAAAATGATTTATCCACCTTTTTCACAAGCCATATATAATAAATAAGCCAAGTACAACCATCTTTTAATGCGGAAGCGAAATACGGGAATTGCGTGCAATGTACACGCTTGAATGGAGGTTCAACTCTGTACGAATCTAGGCAAAAATTTCAACAGAATAAAAATAGTCTTGACGATTCAACGGGGGAAGTTATTAGCAAAGTAAAACGAGAAATGTTGGAAAAAAGATGGCTAAAACAGCATTCCAGCGTTCACGAGATCCTAACACCTAACACCTCTGACTCTATTTTCCCATTAGTGTTGACCGTGACCTACCATCGCTTTTCTGTGGCATTCTCACCATCTAATTAAGGAGCTCAACTGCATCTGTGATGGCAATTGCATAACTTTGATGTGTCATTCCAGAGGACGAAAAGAGGATTAATTATCATAAATTAGTTTTATCTATTAATGCATTAATCTAATTCAATCATTAAATGTAGGAACCGAGAATTCAATGACACATTTTGGCCTTAGTGTGAAGCACCTATCCTTAGTAAGTTTATATTCCATACGCTCCTCCCAATCCCCTTGCATGACGAAACAACGTGATCACATGCATGGAGTCAAGCATTTGATGCAATGTGGGAGGGAGCAAAGAACCCAGCAACCGCCCACATAAAAGGAAGACCCTTGCACCGTTGATGTATGCTTTGCTACTGTTCTTTAGGATCATTTTATTCTAAATAGACGGTGAGAATTGCGGCTATAAAGTAAGAAAATTAAAAAGGAAAGAAAAGAGAAGATATATTCCAAGAAAATTCAAAGGAAATTGTTTTTGCTAGCTTTTGGGAATATGTTCAGTGGCGGTGCTTTGATGCTAAGGCACTTATCTCCCAACAAATTTCAAGTAAATGATCAACCCCACGTGTTCATCGTATCTGCATTGCACTCTCCGGTGATTCTATACCAATAAGCAGAAAATCTATAATCAGTTAGAATATGCTTGAAAAGAAGATGGAGTATAAATATTATATATATTTGGGGTATAATCAGTTATATATATATATATATATCGGGTCAAAAATCGAAAATTTTAATTTTTATGGACCGTTTTCTTTTCTTGGTAGCCAAACGGACCCAATGCAAAAGTAAAATTATTTCCTTCCTAGTTGATATTTATTCATGATTGTAATCGCTGGCCCTGATACACGATTCTCATCGTCAATTGCCTGTCAGTTCAGCAAATAGCCCTCACGTGCTTGAGAAAAATCCATCAGTAGAAAGATGCCCAGCAACCAAATCCGCCAGACCAACGCATCGAATCATAAGAAAGCCAGAGTTGAAGAATTCTGCACTGTTACCGCCTGATGAACGGTCAGGATCTTTCATTCTTGTCAGGGGTAACCTGTCCTCCGGACGCATTGGGAAGGACAGTAGCAGCAACTATCATTGCCTCACGTGGCGTGATTCTTTGCAGATCGCAACCGTCCATATCAGAGATGTTTTCTTGAATGGTCGAGATCAATCGAAATGGCTCCCACCCTGCATCTGATCCACCCGGTTCCCGAAAACAAATGAAAGCTGACCGTTGCTAATCTTTGTGATGTGATAACACGTCTAATTTGCACGCTCTTCGCCACGTGTTCTGCGATGGGGCCGTACAACGTCGGGAGTGGCCTGCAAGGAGGTAGTTTGACTGGAGAATGGGCCAGTGGCTGGGGCCGTACACCGCTAGATGCACGTGGTTGGACATCATTGCATCTCTGTTTTTTGTCATTTTGTAAATTGAGCCGCTGGATCTAGCGCCATACTCGTCTATACCCCGAATAACTTTGTATTTTTTTATCCTTATTTAAATTTTAATCATTAATTTTATTTTTCTACCCAAAAAACATATCCATTTGATCTTTATTTATTTATGATATCTCATCTTATTATAACGCATATTTTCAACACAGTTTGTCTTTTTTTTTTTAATTCATTTTACCTGACATGCTTCTACTTTTTTCTTAAATTTTAATTTTAATTTTTTTATATTTTACCACTATCAAAACACGTTAAGCTAAAAGGTATATTAAAAAGATTATTTGGATCTATTTTAATAATTTGATGGGGTTGTATTTCAACTCCGCATGTCAAAGTCTATTGAAGTCATGCTCTGCGCTTGAGGGGCAGCGGCCTAGCTCTCATCATTACCACCAGCGGTCGGATTTGGAAAACCTCACACGTACATCAAAATCTCGAGCAGGAGATTCCTATACGTATCTATACGGCCAGAAGATGCTTCATACTCTGGCGAGGGTGGATGGAGGGATTGACAAGCACTCGAAATTGCATCCTTAGCTCGCTTTCAAAGGGCGGGCTGTGGGTCCCACTTTAGATGGGTCATTTTCGTGAGCCTTCAAAATTGACTGATATGTGCACGGATTTTGCTTTTTGACGTAATTTCCAACTACACTATCAATTATATATATATATATATTATTATTTTTTAATCAAAAGATTCCTTCGTAAACTTTATATATGTTTGGATAAAGGGCGTAAAAGATACATTTTTCAATATTATATTATAATTATTTTCAACCATTTTACATTTTTTTCATCAAACATGTTATCTATATTATTTTTATTCACTTTTAGCATTATAACTTATTTTTGTTAAAATATATTTGTCTTATTTTTAATCTTTGACGGCTATCCAAACATGCTTTTTATAACACTTCTATGGATATGATATTATTCTCTTATTGTTTATTTCTAATTTTCATTTTCAAACATATGTAAATTAACCCTTGGTTAAGTACACCTTGCTACCCAACTCTTGTTCATGCTGGAATTATTTATGGATGAAGGCTATGGTTGGCGCATCATCACATTTAGACCTTGACTTGTTTAAACCAGTGTTTGCAATTTTGTTGAAAGAGAGAATTCCATTAAGCAGAAAGAAATTTGTTTTTGTTAATTTTGGAGAAATTAATAATAATTTCACTGAACTATTTTGCTAATATAAAAAAATTAAAAAATCTTCTAAATTTTTTTTAATAAATCATGATAAATTTGAATTCATATTTAGAATAAAAAAATCACTTTAAATATCAATATATATGACATAAAGAAAATATACCAATGATGTAAAAGTAAATAAAGTAGATATCTACTACAGAATACTATTAAATGAGAGATTTAGGTCATAGAAAGTTGTTAAATACATATTATAATATAAAATATGTTATCACTATAACTCATTACCAAAAAGAAACTCATGCAAGCTTATTCATTTCATCATCGATATGGACTTTCTCTTGTAGTTACTTCTAATGATCATAGAAACTATGTGGATATAAGTTATATGACTCAATAATAGAAGACAAAGATGTTTCAGTTTCACTATTCAGATGGTATGGTATTTGGTAATAAGACACTTGAGAATAATCTTTGGGATCTCCAACACAAGATTATTGAGATTCTTGAGAATAATCTCTAACATAATGACCATGTGATGTATATCCACAACTAGACCCTTGCTCGCTACTGTACATATTAATATATATCGCAACCATACTATCTATCAAGTCATCCTTTTTTGTAAAGGCTAATTTTTTTTACTTTTATACTTTCTCACATAAGATCTCACGGGCGGTCATGCACCATGAATATCATCTCATATAGTATGTTGGAAGTCTGCTTCTTCAATGAATAAACTAAGAGCTCTTTGGCTACTTGAAGTATTACCCATACCACCATTCTTATAATCACCACCATTACCACCACTACCATCATTATCACTACTACTATTTATTGTTCTTGAAAAAGACTTTGTGGTTGATCGAGTAGTACTTCCAGATCTTGTTAATGGATTAAAGTCATCTATTTGGTGTTCTCCCCTCCTCCAATATTCTTTGTATATTTACCTCTTGTTTACGAGCTATATTAGTAATAATCACTGATATAAAGAGTCCTCTATATATCATCTTTTTCCAAGTGAGTATAATGGCCTATCATCATGAAGTCCAATGGATCTTCAAGAGAGTTTTCTTCAAATTGAATCAATCATCCTTGAAGTCACATATTATAATGACAAAATATTTAATCTTATAGTCTTTTGTATCTCAACTTATTTTTTCTACATGTATGAATAAAAAAAATGTACTCTAATTACGCCCACGTTGGGATGAAGATATCATTTAGCTTAGTAAACTATATGTCAATAGTCTCAAATTTGGTGTTTTTGTCCTATAATAATTCCATAATTCACCTATGAAAGAAAATTTTGATTTATCAATAATTTAAAATAAAAAATAAATAATATATTATTAAATTACTATCCTTTACTTACATGGCATGACTTTACTTTTTGATTGGATTGCTACATTGATCCCAAATAACCCCTTGACATATTCAAATTATATCAACTATAACATTGAAGAAAATAAATACTATTAATATGCAATTCTTAATCAACAAATTATCTTTAAAATGATATAAGTATATTAAGTTGTATATAATTACCTCACTTATAAGATCCCCAACATTGAGATTGTTAGGAGAAACTTTTTAAACACTTTAAAAACTGAGGTGTTAAGCTGGGCATCTTACCTAGATGCTGCTCATAACGATACCTAGAATTTAAGTAATAAGATGCAAAAATTAGAATTTAAGTTATAAGATGCAAAAATTAGAATTTAAGTTAATCAATGTCAATAGAAAAATCTTATAAATATTTGATGAAATTGGACTTATTAAATTATATACCCATTAGCAGCATATAGGGGATGATTGAGCATGCTCTCCCAACGAGCTTCTATAATCTACAGAACCCAATTTACACCATCGAGATTGTTTTCTTTGATTGCTTTCATCATAAAATGAATAGACTCATACATGTAACCTATGTATGGATACGTGTCATTGTCCATTATCCTTATAACTCGGTAAATAGGTTTTAGTATGCCCAATGCCCTTCTCATACGATCCCAATATATAACTATCATAATAATATCACATGTTCTCTTTCCCTCAATCGTCTTTCTATATTTTGAGGCATACCACTTGTCCAAGTTAAAAGTTATGATGAAGACTTGATGAGCCATGTACAAGTTTTTTAGTATAATATAATTTGTAGCAAATCTCGTTTTACTAAGATGAATAATCTCTCTATCATATTTAGATGTCGTATGAAACAAAAAAAGAACTCAATTGTTGTTGTATATAAACTTGGTTACAATACATATATTTTTTATTATTTTTTACATAGTTGGATGATGACCAATATCCTCTAACATCAGATTAATACAATGTGCAGTATAATAGATCCAATACAAAAAATATCTTTCTTCTAGTGTTTTCCTAATTTTATTTTATAAATACTCTCACTGCCAGTAACAATCTACACTAAATGATATGTATAAACTCATATAATCATTTTCTCTAATTCCTGCTTGATGTAAACTTATATAATCATTTTTTCTAATTCCTGCTTGATATAATGGGCATCCTTTACGTATGCCAATGCATCCATTGACTTTATAAATGTTGATATCCATCTGCAGTATACTATAAAATTTATTAATACTATTTTTGTTGAGCCCATTCACCCATCACACATAATGGTAACCCTATAAGTATCCCAATGATATTTTTGACTATTAATCCAATCATTTATCTCTATCACCTCTTTCTTCAAATATTTTTCATAAATGTCCCTTCCTGTTCCTCCTTTCTTTAAATAACAACTACAAAATTCTTAAATGCAATTGTATCTGTTGCATGTGCTGGAATTGCATTTTAGAAAAAAAAAACTTTGATCCAAACTTTCCAAGTTGGGAAAACTATCCCTTCTCTTATTGAATATTTTTTTTTATTTTCTTTTATACTTTATCCACTTGCCCATAAAATTTAGGTTTAGTCATTTTTACACTCTTACTATGTCCAAAATATCCCATGATTTTACCCCTTCCACCACTACCACTACCTCCACCACCCCCACTACCTCTAGTACCCCCACTACCACCACCAACCTTCCCAATAGACTTATGAAAGGTTGGCCTGTTTCTCTCTAATTTGTTCATTTGTTCTACTTTCCTTAGCTTCGCTTTAGAAGTATTTATAGCTCTTCTTATGTCACAGTCATCTTTCTCCCCAACCTCTTCATTATTAACATCTGCTACACATAAAAAATCTATATAATTTTTCAAAAATATTTTTCTCATTTTCCTTCCTTGATTCTCTGTAACTCACTCTAGCAACTAAATGTTTTTTCATCATAATTTTCACATCAGAAGGCACTTTAGTATAATTTTTTACATTTTTATACCTTTTAGCCAAGTATTCCTTCAATTGAGTAATGCCACCAAACTTTATTTGTTGACCATAATAATTACATTCTGGCTCATTTTCATACCCTTTCTATGGTTTCCTATGATCCCAAGCTACATCTTGCGGTTTTGTTATGCTAATTTTTCTGGAATGAGATATATTAAATTTGAAATAAAAATATTAACAAATATCATAAACTCATCATTTATTTCTAAGCTATAAATAATTATTATAAGCTATTTAAGTAAATAAAATAGTTAAAATAAAATTTATGTTATAAAAAATGAATAATATTTTGTGGATAAATTAGGTAAAAAATCTCAAAAAAATTTAAAAACTAAAACTCTATCCTCAAATTTTATATTCTAAAATTAAAGCTATAGATAATTGTATTACATATTATTAAATTTAAAAAATTACTAAAAAATATTTATTCATAAAACTATATACAAAAATATAAATATTATACATTTTCAAACCTATAAAAATATTCAAATCATTGTACATATTTTTTGCAATCAACATTAATATTTACAAGAAATAAATCCAAAAAATGCCCAAAAATCTATTTTCATGAAAATAAATGTATTTTCATTCCTAAAAAAGAAAAAAAGAAAAAAAGAGTTTTAAGCCATGCACCTGCCAATCGATTCTCCCTTGCAAGGTTTTGATGCCTCTTTTGTTAAGAAATCACATCCAATATGAAGATCCAATACGACCCCTTTAGTTATCGGCTAGGGATTTCTCATTAGATGCCCAAAACTTAGATTTTGGTGTTCGAGTTCACCGTAGATCTCGCCCAAAATGAGTTTCGGACCTTATAAGAAGGATTTCAAAACCTAAAAGTGAACCTAGAGGAAAATCTCTCCAACTTAGAAGCAACCCACCTTACTATTAGATTTTCAGGCTCAAATCGGAGGATTAACAATGTGTTTAAATGAGAAAAATCCATAACAGAGGCTCGAAAATCTCTTCTCGAGCCTTTGGGAGTGCTTTTGGAAAGATATGAAGTGTTTTGCTAGAGAATCTCTGCTTCTTTCTAACATTTAGCGTTTCTTGAAGAATATATCAAGAAAATGTTCAAAATATTGACAAGATTTTTAAAACTTTTCTATGAAACGTCGAGAAAATAGAAATAATTTTGAAATTATGTCCTAATCTGCAAAAAATTCTATATTTCTAGGGCGAGAACATGTCTTTAGATGAGAAAAATAAAAATTTTGGCAATAATTTTTCCAAATATTTCAATATTGTAAACACTCGTTTAAACCAACCGTCTCGGTTTTGCTCCTAGCTCAGATCACAAGGGCAAAAGCCTGGAAATGATAAGATGTAGCGGAAGCAGCGGGATATTGTAGACCGTCCTTTTTAAATACATACACGTGGATGGCCTGCATGCCAGAGAAACCATGCCCACGTGACGGCCTGCCATTGCTCAAGCTAGAAAAGAAAAATGTTTTGACGGTCAACATTCATTTAGAGTAAATTGGCAAAAACAATTAATGACAGATGCGATTATGATATAGAGTAGGTTTGGATTTTGAAATGCAATCCTTATTTCTTTGGAATTCATAAGATGAATCATTGCCACATTGCATCCTTTGGGTTAATTCTAGAATGTCATTTCCCGCTCCTTCAGGTCAATCGGTCGTTGCTTGTTGGTGCGGGAAAATCAAGTACCAGTGCCAAATGGTATGTGAATGATATCTCGATGCACTTCACAATCAGCGTCCCAATCTTAAGGTTTACATTATTTTTCATTTATCCACCTCATTATCTTCTGCTAATATCATTGGACATCATGATATCATTAACCAAAGCAATATACAATGGCGCTAAATCTGGATATAACATAGCAAATAAGGTTTAAAATCTATATGTTCATACAATTTAGCGGATCATCTAGATTGCTCATAGCTGTTATATTTATAAACAAAGACATTTTATTTTGTAAAATTTAAATCCAATGAAGAATATCAGCCCTTACAAGTCAGTCAATTCTATGAGCGTATATGGTTTAATAATAGTCAAGTCTATGAAGGTGTATAGTTTGAATACGTTACTTTCTTGGGTGATATGGAATAGATGCAATTGACTGATATATGTATATATATATATATATATATATATATATATATATCCGTCTTTGTATATGATCGGAATTTTGGTCTGTTTGGGAATTATGAAAAAAGAAAGGAAAGGCAAGAAAAGGAAAGGACCGATCGAAATATAAATAAAAATTAAAGCTTTTATTTATTCTTTAGCCAACCACCAAAAGCTCGCGTAGGAATTGTTGTTACGCATGAAAACGACACCGTAGGCGTACATTACATGCACGTGTATGACCAAGGCGAGGGCAATCTCGTCATTCGATCGTCGCATGACAGGACCGCTTTTGTTGGCCGTGAATGGTTGGGAGAAGGTGTGCAGGGGGGATAGGACACCTCATCTGATGGGGCCCACTGTGCCCATGCATGGCCAGGACAGGAGGGCCGCAACCATCACCATCGGTCATCACCATCACTACTCGCCTATGATAACATGGATTGAAGTGGCAGGACACAAACCCACCGTAACTATTAAAAAGGAAATGCGTTTATTTTGTTTTTATTTTAAGTTTCTTTATTTATTTTTTTCTTAATATTTTTCAAGGGTTGTTTCTTCAACTTTTTGCCCTTTCCGGCCGCTAAATAAGAGTTATAACATTGTTAGTTGGTCAGCAAAGTAGAGATTTTAATTAATAGATGTAGATACCTCAATAATGTTTAAACATGTGGGACACAAATAAATAATTTAAGGTGCTTTTGATATTTTCCACTGAACCAATTTAAAAATGGGCAGTCTTCACACGTATGAAAAGTAGCGCGAATTCAACATCATCTAGATTATTAGAGAATTTGTCTTGCTTCCCACGAATCCTTCGTCTTAGGATGATGGACTCTCGACGAGTCTCCAATAAAAATGCATTGTTTTAACCTAAACCACAGTTCGTTTCTCTGTGGACAAGTCACAAGATAGCCTCTCATGCTTTCCGATTCGGTGGGAATTCAAAATTTTCATGAAAACTCACTTTTTTCTCTACTTTGATATATAGCAAACTTAATAATTTTTTTATTATTATCTATTTTTTTAACAATAAATCTTTATATTTCATCTTTATTAACTGTAGAAATGGCCGTGGTTGGATGCCCGTCGCCACTAATTGTCTCGGGTTGTTGGTAGCCTCAAAACGGCTGTAGACGAACGACGCCAACGGCAAGCAGGCAAACATCGTCTTTTATCTGAGTACCTAAGATACGCCGTTGTCATGCCGTGTACAGACAATCAGGCAATCACGCCTTTAAACTTCAAATTAGACTGCTGTAAACATCTTCTGTCTGCCTTCCCAGATTTTTCAAACGCGTGCAATGGGCCTATTTTTCTGGGTATGAGTTGGCAAATGCGGTCGAGCCTCAAATTCGTCAAGAGATTCCTTCTCGAGTTGAATGTTCTGTTTGCAGCTGAAAAAAGGTATATAAAAGGAAAAAATAACAAAGAGAAGGAAACTCTCAATAAGTCTTCTTTTTTTTTAATTATTATTTTCAATCATTATCTGAGATATAAATAAAGAAGATGTCTTCCTCATTTAAATGAAGAGGTAAATATCTATGGTACAAGAGGACTATTTTTCACTTCTTTTATATAAAAAAAACCATGCAGGCGAAAAAGATAGATGGAAGTCACCAGCTATTCCTCAGTTATTGCTGTGGCTCTCTACTTCATGTTGAGGCGGCTCATCGTTTGTGAGACATATGCAGGAAGTCCATGCACGCCTTTTTCCTCCTGTGCTCGACTCATAAAGGGGGACAAAAAATGGCAATTAATTTCGAGAATAGCAATGGAATGGAGCTAGATCCATTGGATGGGCATTCCACTTTGATCGGATGAAAGGAAAGGAAATGATTCCAAAGCATAATTCTATGTTGCAAGAGCTGATTTGATGTACAATTCTTATAACAATTTCACTTTTTCATGGCATTATCTATATATGTTATAATCGATATTATTATTTATATCATCGATATTATTTTTATTTATTTTCAATCCCTTCCATACCTTATAAGACCCTTTTTTTCGTTATTATCTCTATGTTTTTTATAATCATTTCTATTTTTCCTTCATATCTTTATTTTTAAATTTATTATCTTATTTTTATCATCAATTTACTTTTTTTTAATACCAATTACTGTACCATGTGCTGCACTTTTTATTCTATTTTATCTTTTGAACGTTGCATTCTGTTTGTACAGCACACCCATTACACCTGTCCAAAGACTCCAAACGGCTGCACCCACCAACAGTATGAGGAAATTCATACATGTAATCCCAACTGTTCATTTGATGGCGCACCTCAACCAAGCTGCTAGCGATTGAACACGTAGATCTTCCAACCATGGACTTGTTGGAAGAATATCTACTTGCGATACGGACCGTCCACTCCAGTGTCTGGTGAGAAGTATGATGGCTCTGAAATCCTCCGAACTAATCCTATGTACCTCATGTGCCGCACCCGTTAACTGATCCACCGTTTGGGTGGTGCAGACTCTTTTTCAGCAATAAATGGCACTGAAAAACGTACATCACTAGTGCAACCTTTTATGATGATTATCATTTCTCGGAAAATGCTATTGCAATGTGCACAGGAACATATACAGAGGCAGTCGATCCTAACACTCATGGATGGCGAATTTTCCATCCAAGCCGTTCATTACGTAGGCTTCACGTCGTTAATGCGCTGGGCTGAAATATATAGGTCAGAGATTAGGTATCCACAGATATTTTGGGAGAAGTGGACTGAAAAAAGTGTGAAAAAGAAAAATACACTGATCCGTTTACACATTTACAAAGCTTGATAGGTGGACCACATTCGTCTACCGAAGGTCGATGATGGGGCCTAACAACTGAGCAGCGCTGGATGGAAAGTGGTCTGTCCATCTATCATCATGCAAGCCCTTCATTTGGTGGATGATTATCATGGGTTGCGCCCTTTGGTCCACTTTGAAGGAATGGTGTGATAATTAGAGCTACAATCCCTGCA
The DNA here is from genome assembly GCA_036873735.1 of Pouteria campechiana. Taxonomy (NCBI): domain Eukaryota; kingdom Viridiplantae; phylum Streptophyta; class Magnoliopsida; order Ericales; family Sapotaceae; genus Pouteria; species Pouteria campechiana. Next base: position 15,368 of record JAYJMB010002012.1, read on the forward strand.
AGCATTTAGGACTATATTAGATTGGATTCATGGAGCCGAGTGGGAGTTATGAAAATCTCTCTTTTTCTTTTCTTTTTATCTATTTTTTGTCTCAAGGCATATGGACTATCAGGTCAATCCATTTTGTGGGTATTTTCTCCATTTTATACAGAGCGTAAGAGCACCCTAAGATCCACGGTTGTGATCGTTAGATCCTATGAAGTGTGGGCCGAAATATGGCGATGTATCGTGGGAATCTCAGCTGCAAGAGGAGGAGGAGAGTGGGAGGAGTAGAAAGATGCAGTGGTGGAGGTGGTTCTCCTCCAACTTTTCTTCATTTCTTCAACAACCACCTTCACCCTAATTTGGTTGCCTGCCCACCTCATTAATCTCTTGTATTAACCGTGGTTAAACCTTTCTATCTTTCTCATTATCTTAACGTCAGTTTAAGCTTCCCGTCTTTTCTTCCTTTCAGACTCAAAAGCTCCCTCCTCCCTCCCTC
>JAYJMB010002013.1:0-13729 GCA_036873735.1 Pouteria campechiana
AAAAGTGTCTAATTTTTTGATTTGATTTAATATTGTACTGATGATTAAGTACTATAAAGTGGACAACTCAAATTGAACTTATCGAAGAAGATTACCTTAGATTAAATGTAGCCACATCATGACTTATGAATTTTCCATTTGCAATATGATGGATATAATTAACTGATCTATCCAAGTGAATAGGAATCCATAAATGGGGTTTTGATCTACCAATTCAAAATAAATTTATCCGACATGATCCTAATTATTTGATTTCTATCCCAAAAATATGGAATTAGATGTCTAGAATTGGTCAAATTAGGATAGAACACCAAGTATTTGATGTTTAACGTGTTGGCCCAAAAATGCACTAATACGCGGGTAGTATGACAAAGTAAGAATCCAAGTGAGACGGGAAAAGCAGATGAGTTATCCAGGTATTGAAAATAAAATATAATGGAAGTACACAAGTACATAGACAATAAGAATACAAAGATTTATAGTGGTTCAGGCCCTCTTGATACCTACTCCACTCTCCAAGATTTTCCCAACCTTGGGTTCTACTATAACTTGTGGAATCACATCTCCCTTGGTTTTCACCAGCTAACTAAGAACTCTACACTGACTGATTTTACCGAGCTCACCAGTAACTCTTACAACGTTGGTTTTCCTCTAAGCTCACCAACAAACTCATACAAACTGGTTTCCAAAGCTTACTAATAACTCAATAATCTAGTTTCTTGAGCTAACTAGCAACTCTCCCTTATATATATATAATGTGTACAAGTAACTATCTCTAACAGGCCTAAGTGTATACAAATTAAAGCTTAAATAAAGATATACAATAAAGCTCATAATGCTTCATTCTCCTTTGCAGAGTAAAGGATGAATCCTTGAAGCTCTTTGTTCGTTGAAACTTGTTGGAGCATCTGCACCTTTTGGATTCTTGAGTTCTTATCATAGATCCATGTTTAATCCACCCAAGAGTCTTATACTTCTTTATTGGAACCTCTATTTATAAGTTTTGAAACTGTTCTAGGTTGCACCTTCTTATGAAAAGTTTTTAACCATTTTAAGTTGCGTTTTAAACACTCCATGCAAATTGCCTCTTTCAATACTCATTCCGCAACTTTAGAGTCTTTGAAGTTAAACTTAAAAGCCTCTGAAGGTTAGGTTCTTGTCAGTTACCATTACCACACTCAGTTTAGAACTTTTAAAGTTAGTGTTTGCACCTTTGAATTTCCTCTGAAGCTTTGATGTTCCCAACCCTTACCAATGACTACAATTTCCAAAACATCTGAAGCTAACTCCAGATGTTTTGAAGTCCCTTTGAACACTATTGCTCTTAACGACTATTTTTTCACTTACGATGCTTCAGTCTCTCATCTGAAGCAACTCTGGAGAACCTCTGAAGCTTCTGTCTTCTCTTCTAAAGCAACTTTGAAGTTGTTCTGAAGCTTGAGACTTCCACTAAAACCTAGAATGCATTCTTCTAAAACTTTGAAACTTCTTCTGAAACCGAATGCATCCCTCTAAAGATTCCTCTAAAACTTCTTCTTCTTCTGAAAATATTCTGAAGCTTCTTCTTTTTTCTGAACATCATTTGAAGCTTCCCTTTGAATTTAAATTGTTGCTCTTAAACTCCCAGATATCTCTTTCGAAGTTCTGAAGCTCCCTCTTAAGCCTTCAGAACATCCCTTTAAATTTAGAAATCTTAGGAATACATCATTAGCTTAATTTAAGTTATTAACAAGTTTTATTAATCATCAAAACCAAACCCTTGTGGTCAAAATAATTATTTTGATTGGTCAAAATGAGTGGTGGATGGTTTGAATTTTTTACCTTAAGTGGTCCATTAGGGAGGGTATGGAAAATCTGAGATCATGGATTTGGATCTCCTCCTTTACCCAACTTAAGCATCATCTCTAAAATTGATGAACAAAATAAAGGAAAAGAAGGGAGGAGTGGGTAGATAGAGAGTTCACATATTAAGATTCTTACTCGAGGAAATGATTGGGTTCCCCAAGGGTGCTTCCTAAGTAGCTACAAGGTCTAAGGTGGTGTGGATGGGAAAAAATCTAAATTGAATGGTTTAGATTGCTCCATGAAGGGTTTAGAAGTGTAGAAAATCAACAAAATTAAGAGTAAATTTTTTATTTCTCTAGTTTTTTTAAAAAGATCTTAACTATGTATTTTGAAGCAATGAAGGAGGATATTTATAGCTTTAAGTGGGCTTCAAGTGAGAGTATTTTTTTTTCTAAAAGATGTAAAGAAGTTTAGAATTTTAAAAGATGCCTTGCCCAAACTTTCTTGCTCCCATGGAGCTGGTCGGTGTGAGCACGCCTTGTAGTGTTTACTGGCTAGCTATGTGTGCACGTGATGTAATGTATGTGGGCAATGAAGTGGGCTCTAGGCTTAGGTAGGTTGTTGGGCCTAGGTAGGGCAATTGGGTAGGTTGGGTTAGCTAGATACTGGGTCCATCATGTGGGCAACCCATGCTGATAGTGGGTCTAGGCTTAGATCCAATGGTTTTGGTAGACATGCATCAGTTCTATTGGTGGTGTTAGAGCATTAATGATGGCGGATGATGCCTTTGGCACCCATGCCTGATTTTTCTTAGAAATCAAATTTTGTAATTTTTTCATTTTTTTATAAGTTATGTCTACATAGTTGCCTTCTTGAGTGTTGGCTGAAAAGTCTTAGACATGATGGTATTATTGGCTTTAGCCGATGTCATTAGCCTTGTAAAACATGATAGTGATTTGCAAGATCGATTGTCTCATCATATTGCTTAATGACAGGCATTTTGAATTCTTTGGGCAAAGGTGTGACTGAGATTTTTTTTTAAAATAAAGGATGATTTAATTTGCACTTTACAACATCCTTAACTTTAGTTAATATGAAGTATTGTCCATGTTAGGCATATCGGTATCAACTAGCATACAGAGTCAACACAATTTTATCCTTTTGGGCTGACTATCTAGTTTAAAATGTGTCTCGCAATGACTTACCATAATTTATACTCAAACTTCTTATATTAAGTTATATTAATTTCTAAATTAAATATCTCATAAACTAAGTTCAGTGAGAGATTTGATTTAGAAACTAATATCATTTGGAATTTGATGTTTAAGTGTGAATTGTGGAAAGTCATCTTGAAGTGCCTTTCGAGTTTAAAAGTTAGCTTAAGGGGACAAAACTATGCAGGCTTTGTATACCAGTGGATTTTGGTGAGCCTAGAATATAAAATATTTTATATTGGCTAAAGTTAGTGGTGTTATAAATGATATTAGAATTACTTTCTTGTAGCTCTCATGTAAGTAGATGTGGTAGACTCACTTCGAATATGTAGTAAAAGAGAGAAGAGAGTTTAAGCTAGAGAGTTAGCCCAAAGAGAAAAAAATTATACAGGCTCTGCAAGTCAACAGATTCTAGTAGGCCTAAAGTGGAAAATACTTTACATTGGCTAGAGGTAGAAGTCTTACAAATAATATTAGAGCTACTTTTTAGTCATACTATGTGAGCAGATATGGTGGGCTCACATTGGACGTGTAGTAAAAGAGATCTTGGAATAAGTGTGGTAATACTCGTAAATCTTTATGAGGTGACTTTTATGTTAGAGAGTTGGCCTAAAGGAATAAAAGTATGAGTGCTAGCAGATTCTAGTGGGCTGAGAGTAGATAGTACTTCACATCAGCTAGAGTTGAGGATGTTGCAACTTTGAATTCTTTTTCTTTCCTAGTTAGCTATTTTTCTAGTTCCTTAATCTTTTCCTCTAAGTTCTTCTTAGTACTTAGTTGAGGGTGGAACTAGTTCTCCTCTTTTTTATTAGGATAATTTCCCTTGGAATTGACTGCCTTTGAATTGTCTGATAACCTAATTTACCCATCTAGGTGATTTGGGTTGTGCATGGAATTAGATGACCTTGTTGGTTGATTATTGTTTAAGTAGTTTGGTAGGTAACTAGTAACTTGCTCCTCTTGTTGTTATTCTAGATTTTCATTAATTGAATTCAATTGCCTCACTATTTTCACTTATTAATGTGTTCCTTGGACAATCAAGTTTGTTGTAGGTCTTATAGGTCTCATAGGTGTTATCCTTGTAAGGGTGCCCACTATATCTAGTATTGGAGCCCAATCCCCTTCACAAGTTACAATAGTAGCTAGTAAAGCCATGTATGCAGCTAAGCCCTTGGTATACATGTAAAATGCTTCTTACAAATTTCTCTTTGCTCATGTTGATTTTGATTCAATACCTTTATGAGGTATTTCATCCTCATCCTAGGGCCATTGACTTTGGGGGGACTTAAACATTATTTTGGGGTCCTTGTGCCATTTGTGATCTAGTAATATAAGAAGTCTGATGATCGATGGTCTTCAATGATACTAATTAGGTCCCTAAACAATGTTCCAATGTCAGATTTACTCTTCTTAACTCCTAGAAGTTCTCTACTCAAAGTGCCTATAAAATAGAAAAACAATCGAAGGCATCGAAGGTGGATCTAGTGTATTTACTCCAATACTTAAGTCTATAGGGACTTTAGATGAAATAAAAAACATAAAGAATCAATAATTTATATTAGCTTATAATAAGTTACCTTTATGCTAGGTGGTAATGAGGCCTCAAATGCAAATACAAAATATGAGGGAAAAAAATGGAAAAATATGATTTTATTTATAAAATTTGATTACATCAAGATGAAATCCAAAGAGAAAGATTACTTGATGATCTATTTAATCTAATTAAAAGATAATTTAGGGAATCATTCAGCTTAAGGTTAGGAAACCACTCACCCTAAAGTTAGGGAATTGATTAACCTAACTGCTAATCCTAACCCCTTTGCTTAGCTTGATTTTGATGATGAATGTGATTAACCAACTAAGTTTTGATGATGAGCAAACATGTGAGTGAAGAGTTAAGCTACTGATAGTTACTCCCAAGTGTGTAGTTATAAATGTATGAAACAAATCAAGGGAATTAACCGCAGATGTGTGAACATCATGTACAAGTATATATCAAAGACAAGATCCACCATAGTCAGTCATCGAAGGAAGAGGTTAATGAATGCTCAAAGGACTAGTGACTTGAACTTAGAATAGGATTTTAGATGTATTGAAACACATATGAAATCATGATGATCAAACTCAAAATATGCAGAAGTTTAGGGAGTCTAAAAAATGAAAGTTGTAGTCCCACAAACCAAGTATGAAACAACTTCAAAGATGTTTTAGATGTGAGAACAAGCTTTTAAGACCAAACTACCACTAAAGATATGTCTGGCATCAAATAAGAACTTCAGAGGTGCCTCAAATGTGTTGAAGTATGGTGCTAAAGTAAATAAAGTTAGATGCCAAAGTTCAAATGTTAAAACAGCTTCGGAGATGCTTTAGATATGCTTTAGAGGGGATAGCAAATTGCTTCAGTTGTTATGAAGCCAAGCTTAGTTGTATTGAAGCATGAAACTATGACACTAAAGAATTAACACCACTTTAGACATTATGAAGATTCACTTCAAATGGGCTAAAATATGCATACATTGCGTCTTTGAAGACACAAGTTACAAAAGTTCGTAAATGACTAAGTCTCAAACTTTAGATGAGCTTCAGATGTGCTGAAGCCTCACTTTAGATGTTGCGAAAGGAAGCATTAAAGGAGTTGAAGCATTTAGGAGTGTCATTAAATATTTTACGTCGCTTTAGATGATTTGAAGTCTTCCTTTAGATGCGCTAAAGCACTATTCCAATGGTGCTGGTTTTAAGTATTTGCGATGAGCACAAATCGCTAGATTCTTCATCCCTAAAGAGGTACTGAAGGTAAGCTTTGGATGATTTGAAGAAGTGGCGACTCCAATCAGCGCAAATTTTCAAAGAAGTAATCTCACAATTGCATTCGTTCCAAAAGCACTGAAGTCTTTACTTCAGATGATTTGAAGTTGTGGGAACACTCTCAACAGTCAAAAATTTGAATGTTCGCTCACATTTAATGAATATTGCCCTCTTCAATAGGAAGATTTTGAATCTTAGTATAAAAAGAGTAAACAAAGGACGTTCCAAAGAAAGATTCGTGATCAAGAGAGCATTTACTCTATCATTAAAGTTTTCTTCCAAGATTTCAACTCCTTTGTGCTGAACTCTGATACAAGCATTCAAAGCTCACTACTTCACCAACTTTTAAGGTTTTTGTCATAGTGAGCAAAGGGCTTGCTATTTGTCTATATTGATTGCAACAAGTAGTTAGATTTGCTAGAAGGATTGTAATAGTTTTAGTGAGCTTTAAAAATCAAAGTTTGTGGAGTTTATTAGTGAGTTTGGAAAAACCAACAAGTGTATTTTTGATCAGAGTGAGCTGATCAAGTGTAGCAGAACCTAAGTGCAGTAGAGAGACTGACTTAGAAAGTCGAGTAGGTACTGAGTTGGGCTAAATCACTATAAAAATACCTATGTTATTATGCTATGTGATTTCTTTCCATTCCTTTTTAGCATTATATTTTTATTTGGCCAGAATTTTTAACCCCCTCTTGAGCTACCATCTGAACGGGACCAACACTAAAGTTGTATCCAACCAAGATTATTGTATGAAATTCTAAACATCAAGTTACTTTACTTTAAAATATGATCTTGGGATTTTAAATAGAAGATGAGAAGCAAAGTAGCCATTTGGGGGAGAGGGAGAAATGCATAGCCATTATAAGAAGGGGATGGCTATTTACCATGTTGTATTCAATGCATCAAATAGGGTGGAGGTTTCAAAGTAAGGACTTGTTGGAAGCTCTAAATTCCCAAGCATGTAAGCTATTAAAGGCCATATTAGGCAGTTCTTGTATCAAGATGTGAGAGGGTGATGCCTTTGTTTATAACGATTGTTTACTTTTGTAGAACTCTATGAGTTCTCACATAGATGGTGTCCTGTTTCCATCCCATCTTCTCTTTTTTGTCGGATGTGTTACACATTTATTGGGATTTATTCTTAGAAATTAGGTAAGTAATTTAGATTAATATTCTATAATGCCCTAGTTTTGTGAAAGCATACCTCGGCAAATACTTTACATTTAATACCCTATTTAAAGATACGTCACTATCCTTGATGTATATATCTTTACCACCAAAATCATAGGTTGAGATTAATAAGAACAAGACATAATAAAGGAAATAAGTATAACTTTCATTGATATATACATACATCTTTATATAATATGATTATAGTTACAATTACAAATTTTCTCACTTTCTCTTAAACAAAACCCTATAATCCTTGACTTATTCTTTCCATTCTCATTTGCATTCCTAATGATACATTTTGCTTTTTTTCATCTAAAAATATTTTTTTTAAATCAGATACAAGCTCAATAAGAATGTATGTTCATTTATAAATTAATTTATAATTCTACTTGAAATCACATCAATCATTTCATACTAAGAACCTATTGCATCAAGTGTCATGCTTATGTTCCATTCTTACATGCATAAATGCCTCATGTTAGGAACTAATGCTTTTTTCTAAGATTTACCTTCTAGTATCATGGACATAACCTTTTTGCTAAGCCAAGACAAATCTTTTCGTCAACACCCATCAATAATTTATGCCAAACCAAGTAAAACCTTACGCTTGACCTTGTTGGCTTGAGTATGTGATTTTTCATATAATCATACATATCCATCATTTATGAATTTTCATGATTTAAAAAGAGTTCATAAGTTACTTAATAATAATTAGCTTGGCTTAAGAATCAGCCTTAAAAAAAAAGAGCATTTGTAATTAAACTCAAGGTATAAAGTATTTGGAGGGAGTAGAGTGGGAGAATAATAACTTCAAAGCAACTTAACAAAAATAAGTGCTTGCTTACTAAGCCTATAACTCATGATTTATTTTATAAATATTTTCAAATGGAAAGAAGTAATATGTATCACCAGAAAATGCATGAGAATTGAAAGAATAATTGAAGGAATCTAGACTTTTGTTTAATAAAAAATAGAGCAAATGTATAAATATAACTAAAATCATGGTATATTAAGATGTGTTTATGTATAAATGAAATTTATGCTTGTCTCAGTTATTAGTTTCAACCTATGATCTTGATAGTAGAGATGTACACACTAAACATGATGATGTACCTTTAAATAGGATCTTATATGTGAAGTGTGTGTCGAGATATGCTTTCCCAGAATTGGAGCATTACAAAATGGTATTAGAGTAAAGTTGATTCTATATAAGATACGTCGAGAATAGAATAAAGGAAAAAGAGTAAAAGAGAAAATAAAGAAAGAATGAATAAAAATCCAAAATTGTCAAGTTGATGAAATGGCTAAGTAGAATTTCAAACGAGTGGCATGAATACTTGAATGTACACTTATATTGTGAAATTTTGAAAGAACGTCAAGTGAACAAGACTTTCTCTAAATAAAGCTAGTCATTGATAAGCAAAGTGAATTTACTGATAGATAGAAACATTATGATAATTTTTGTGATATGACATGGATATAGAAGGAAAGAGTCAAACACAAATCTAAGAAAGAAGTATTGGATAAAGAGAGATTAATGAATAGAATAGGAAAATGACATAGTAAGAAAAGTGAAAAAAAGATTAATAGATGAGTATGACAACTTAGAAGCTAGAGATGAATAGTGATGGTAATGTTGACATTAAAGGTAAAGGGTGATTACCAAGTTTAAGAGGTGGAAATAATGATGGAAGTAGTGGACTCACATGTAAAATATAAAATCTATAAATATAAATGTGAGATATGTATGTTATATGTGTAAGATATCTATAATGTATATATGTTTGTTGGAAAACAAAGATATTAGTGGAATGATATATGTTGAATAAGTGTTTATGCTGTGTAAATAATAAATGAGAATATGAGAATGTGGATCCAAGGATCCAAATATGGTTAGCCAATGATGTGATATAAAGGACAACTCCAGAAAAGTTTATTAGAAATTGATAAACAGAGTTCTTGTCTAGGAAAATGAAAATTCTAATTAGAGAATGACAAGTTGAAAGATATTTTACATGGTATACCAGAAATTAGTGAAGTAACGACAAATATCATTCTAATTTAGTCCCATCTTGTGAGACTTGGATTAATCCCATATCATGTGATTGACTAAGAAATTGGATTATTATATAGTAATGTGATTACAAGGATTAATATTGAATTTGATACATATGATTGTCAATATGAGTAGATTTAATGATGTTTGCTCCATTGAAATATGAAAGAAATTGAATATTGATAGTGAATTTGATATGGTTATTATGAAAGATTTTGTTGAGATAAGTGTGGAAGATTAGGAAAAATTGTGTAGGTGATTATAGGAGTTACAAAATTTGTTTTAGCTTAGTTGAACACCTGTGATGACTATAGAAATAAATACAAAAGTGGACCAATTAAATTTCCTTTGGCCTTAAAAACTAGGAAGTTGATTAATAGAAAGTATTCGAGAAGAATGAAAGTTGAAGGTCATGTGATGATTTGCAGAAAATGAGTAGATTCACAATTGAAAATAGAAATATCTTCATAAAAAGAGATGATTAATTTGACCAATTTTAAGAAGGAAAAGGCTATATATGCAAGAGATTATTTCCAAGACTGAATATGTTTATTGTGAATTTTGATGAGGTTTCATGAATGGACAAGATGTTCTAGCAATTTTTATAGATGTGCTATAGTCAAGTTTGAATGTATGATAATAAGCAGAATAATTGAGCATTACTTAGTATATACTAAGCAAAGATGTGTTATATACAAAATTAAGGAATCAAAAGAAGCATATCATCTTCTTTGGCTATGTAATCATGAAAGGTAGTATTGTTGAGCACCATAATGATAGAACAAACAATGAATTGATCAAGTTGGAAAGTGCAATTGAAATTGAAATTTCTTAGTGAATAGTTGTTTGGTGCATGAAAATTCTAAGACAACGTACATGAATGTTAAGAAATTAATTTGAATTATATGTGAGAAAATGCAAGGCAAAAATAAGGTAATGAGGACTATTAAAGGGTATGACCTTATTATTCAATACCACTTGGTAAAAATCAATTTGGTATTAAAAAACAAGTTGATTGTAAGAGTCTAAAAGATAAAGTTTCACACTGGTAATAAGGTAATTAAACATGTAAAGAATTCCCTATTCAAATGTTTGATCTTTTTAGGAATAAAGAATTGAAGCACTCGAATATGCTTAAATAAAGTAAAGCGAGTAGCTATAATAGTTTCTTGTGCTCATTAAGTTTTGAAAATGAAAATGTATATTAAGAAAGGAAAAATGTGAAATCTTTGATTTTTCTTTTCTATATGTTAAATGGGTAATTAAGGATAAATTTAGCATAATAGTGACATTAAGAATGCTATATTCAAGTGTGAATGAATTAAATGTAGAAATAATATGAGTTATACACCATATGACTTAATACAAGAGACTCCTAATTGGTTAGTTCAATCAAACAAGTTTCGAGGATAAAACTAATGTTAAGGGGGGAGGAATGTGGTGCCCCAACTTCTTAAGTAGCTAGAGCTAGTGTTATTAGAACCAAACCAAACTGGATTAGCCGTTCAAACTAGTTCAACCATGAACCGATCAGTTGACCAGTTCGATCTAGCCTTGTTCGGTTCCATAGTAAAAGTTTTTTAATTTTGATATTTTTAATAGAATAAAATAATGTAAAGAAATATAGCATTATAATAAAGGATTTGTATATTAAAATTAATATCTATGGTTTATATTTCTCAAAATCATGCTATATTATTTTTTAATTTTTTTTAAAAAATTAAAATTGGTTCATCTAGTTTAACTAGCTGATCGAATAAGTCAGATTGTGAACTAGACACCTGACCAGTTCAACTGTGGCCCATTTCTAATAACATTGACTAGAGCTGTTGATGTGGCAATTGGTTTAGTTAAGGTGTGGGAGTGAGGAGGTGTCCCCATAAGTTGGCAGGCAAAGAACATTACGTGTCCTTAATGTACATGAAATGACAACAAAAGTCAATCAGAGATAAGAATATACTAAAAGAATAATTTTTTTTAAAAAATAAGATTGTTAAGGGAGAGTTTTTAGAAACAGTCAGGAAGAGAAAGGAAGGAGAGAAAAGAAAAGAAGATAAAAAGAGAAAAGAAAGAAGATAAATGACAGGAAAAAAGGGAAGAAAAATAAAGGAAAATAATAAGTGGGAGAATCTTTGAACCTTAAATCAGGTATTTTTTTTTCATTCTAAGCATCTTCCTTAACCTATTTTTCAATATTTGTAAAGTCCCAAAATGTGATTTAGTGGGAAAGAAATGAAAATAGGGCAATAAATAAAGAGGGTAGTTAGCTTATGAACACGATAACCATAACAAGTGAAATAGTGTAGTTACGTCCCAAATGTGAGCAATAGGAGATCAATGCAAAATATGTATGATAGTCTATATTTTGCTACCTTGCATTGATAAATTCTTTAGTGATCAAATCCTACGCTGGATATTGAGATATAATTCCTAGACAATTTGTTCAATTGATGAGATGCATAAATTATGGTAGGAATAGATTTGCGAAAGCACTTATGAGTATACAAGGACATACAAAAGACTCATGAATTTCTAAAGATAACTGAATGAGTGAAGTCTGAGTGAGTATGAAAAGTGATATCCATTTCAAATTGTCCTACTCTATTCAAGTTTCATAAATGACATGCCTTACAAGTAGAAATAATGATGTTTTTTACAAATCTGATCTGAGAATTAAAGAAGTATTTTCATGAAGCACCTTTGGATCAAGTACTAACATTTAATTGCTTTTGATGATACAAAGTTTAAGCTAGAAGAAATTAGCATTTCTGAAAATATTTCTAGAAAGTTACTGATTTCTAAGCATGTGAATTCAAGGAACTTGAGAAAGCCTCAGAAATGTATCAATTCACATGTATATTATATGAAGGAATGTTATATAAAGAGCAAAAGTGGTATATTCTTGTTAAGGAAACATAACAAATCAAAATTAGGTGATATAGTATTAGAAGATGGTGATCTCATCATGGTAAATAGGCCCCAATCTAAGCATCAACATCATTATATCATCAGTTAAAGGTCTCCCTATGGATTCAAAGTGTGGCAATCAATGCCTTTGTTGAGCACCTTTACTTAGAAAGTTTGGTGGAGATTACCTTAATGGCCATATTTTTTAGTCTGTCTTTTATAAATAGAAAGTTGAGTCGATTAGATTGCTAAAGTATCACCTAATGATGAAAATGATAAAAATCTCAATCTAAATTGAGAAAATTTTAGTGTCACCATCATCAAACAACATCAATAAACTAAAAACTAATGAGAAAAATAAACACAACAACTAGGATTATGCATTGTCATATCACAACTATTGAATGATTGAAATGATCTGTGTTTGTTACCTTATGTGATTAAAATTGTGATGTTTTCATTCTTGGAAAGATGTGGTGAAGTTTCTTATGTAATCTCTTCATGAAATATGATGAATGAAATTATTTTAAAATGATATGAATATCAGTTTGATTCCCTTTGTGTCTGAATAAGAATTATGATTTTGATACATCATTCAATCAATATATGAATTGGTGCATGCTTGAAAGCTGTTTACATATCTTTAAAACTTCAATTACATTTATCTAATATTTAAATGTTTCCCATGACATGAATCAATTCCTTATATTGATGAAAACTTATCCTATCTCATGTTCATGGTTATACTTTGTATGGGTGCATTCTTTAAAGACCCAACAAGTAAATTTTTCTTCATCTAAATTCTTCTTTATATTCATAGTTATGCTTGAAAAGTCCTATCCTCTCGACAAAAAGAGGGAGACAAATGGTAGAGGCCTTGTTTAAGGAAGAACTATTATAGAAAAAAGGGGGAGATTTATGTGTTGTGAATGTGTAAAGGAGGAGAAAAAGCATATTGATTTGATCCTATCTCATGCTCACAATTGTGATTAACTATCCTATCTTTGAGATATTAACGGGGAGAAATGCTCCAACTTTAAAAGAAGTCCCTTTTTGATTCTAACAAAATGGGGGAGATGAATGAAGAAAGACTTGTGATAGGCAGATACAAAACTTATGATGACAAATGATGTGTCATGTGGAGAAGAATAGAATCATATATTTCATGACTTGTTTTCGTGTAGATAGAAAACTTATGATGACAGATAGAAAACAACATGTCATGAGGAGAAGAATAGAATCATATATATCGTGACTTGTTTTCATGTCAAAATATCAAACTCCATGGGATTTCACATTTTAATTAGATAAGGGGAGTTTACTATTAGCTCATTAGCATATCTTTTAAATGTCACAAGTCTTTAAATTTTGTCATCATAAAAAAAGGGGAAGATTGTTAGAATTATTGTATGATTTTGATGACAACAAAACTTGCCTTAATACTTGATATATGCTGATGATGCTTCTAGTATAGGAAGCTTGAAATGTATGCACTTTATTAGGATATCTTTTATACAAATATATATATATATATATATCTTGATATAAGTCTAGATGTTTTTAAAGAAAGGAGAAATCATCTCGATCCTTGTTGTTTCTAAATTTGTTTATAATTTTATAATGTCTTGGATCATATGCTAATGTGCCTCAAAGATATATCCTTCTGAATGAAAAAGAATGTATTCTTAAATGAGTTTATAGATACAAAATCATAATTTAAAGTATGTACTTATGCTTTATAACTTATACAAATCTCATTTAGATAATTATATTATGATGAAAAATATCA
>JAYJMB010002014.1:0-15845 GCA_036873735.1 Pouteria campechiana
ATATATATATATATATATTTACTTACCTGCTTTGGCTTCCCTTTTCTTTTTAGCACCTTATAATGATTATTTTGCTTTAGCTTCATGTGCTTTGCTTCCCTTCATGAAGACTTTGATGCAACTTGATTTGGTCCATTATTCTATCACTTGCATCACATCATGTAATTCTTGCTTCAATGTTTTCAACTTGTTAGAGATACATAAGAGCAATTTATTCAATGTAAATAAGAAAAATTCAAAGTATAACTTAAGCAAATTACTTTAATGCTAACCTATTTACTAAAGGAACAAATCAACTTTTTCTAATACTAAAATCAAGTGAAAAAAATAAAAGCTCAAAAGCTTGGGTTGTCTCCTAAGAAGTGCTGTATTTAATGTCTAGGCAAGTCAACTTCCCTTTTTATTGATTCCCAAGAAGAGTTTTTTCCTGTTCAGGCTGACTAGGCAATTGTCCAAGTTTGTGTCCTTGAACTGCTTTAGCAACTTGACCTAGCTATGTTTCCATCTTTTTCACAGAAGCCTCTATGTTGTTTAGTCTAGAATCCACATGTTGAATCCTTGTATCATTGGTCACAAATTGATTTTGTGAAGCTTGCATGAAATTTTGCAAGGTTTCTTCTAGACTAGGCTTAGGCTTTGTTGGTTGAAAAGAGGATCCAACTTAATTTTGGTTGTGCTCATTGCTTCACGCAAAATTAGAATGATTTCTCCACCCCAGATTGTAGGAATTCGAGTATGGATCATTCCTTAGTTGTTGCTGGTTCTCAACATCTCCTAAAAAAGGTTCTTAGGAACAAGCCTCTGTTGATGTAGGTTCCGTGTCATGCCCCACATTTCAAGGCGTGACTTATTAGTTTACACTATAATTCATCAAGATTTTGTCTAATTTTAGGGTGGGTGTTCTGCCCAAAATTTGGTAGAGCCTAACCTAAAATTTTAAGGTCTAACCTGGACAATTATATATCATAAAATTAAAATAATAATACAGATTCTAAATACAAATACCCACTATCACATAGCCTAAGATCTGAGTGGATCATGATGGCACACACACCAAAGTATACAAATCTAGTTTCAATAAAATACAAAATCACTTTGACATGCCAATACTCTATATTATACATCAAGGAAAACCTTCTAAATTCAATATTTGAATCAAATACAATTATACATGAACATTATGGGATTTCAATCCCACTAAAATAATACAACATTCTATCATAAGGTACATTTACTTCTCAAATAAATTACTCTTCTATGTTTTTTGTCATTGTAATCTTCCGTGGCTTGACTTACCAACTAAAAAATAAACAAATAGGGGTGAGTCTAAATAGACTGGGTAAGTAAACTATATAACAAACAATAATGAATAATAAACAATAATCAATAAAAGGGATCCCTCAGGTATCTCTATTTGTATTCCACACATATAAAATCCAATCCATAACAAAATGAATATATAAACATATCTCATCTAAACCATATATTTTGGAATTTCAAATTCCAAATTCACATATTCAAATTAAGGATATTCACAATCCTTAACATAACGAAGCATCAAATAAGCCAAGGGATAATCTATCCCTTTCAATCAAGTAAACATGGCATTTTATTTTGATGAGATGTTCAACATCCCCCTTCATTTTTACAAATTCTTACACAAAATAGGGAATAATCACCATCTCTTCATTCCATTCATACATTCACATATCATAACATAACTCAGGAGATAATGATTATCTCCATTCAATCAAATAAAAATACAAATACAGTCTACTTACCACACTGATGAATCGTCTGCATAATGTCATTCACAACTTCCCAACCATATGCAATTTGCCCTATATACACAAATAGGCCATTCATTAAAAAGTTAACTTTGCCTAATTCACATCAAATCAATACAGAACAAATCCTAAATATTGTGGTCAGTCTAATTACATGCAATGGCCATATTCATTTTGTATATGACATGATCATTACTTAAACACCCTTAAAATAAATCAATTAAGGGTTTCTTTCAACTAATTTATGGCTTACATAGCCCATACACAATTTCCTTAGTTAACCCAAACTAGGTCATAATTGAATATCTATTTTCACAAGCTCAAATCACCCTATATAAATCCCTAAAGCATCATAACTTATAAATTACATATTTCTCCCATGGTTTACACAATAATCCATATCAAATTCCTCACAAAAATCACTGTACACGAATAATATGAAACCCTAACAATGAAAATTCATGACTTTCAAAACCAATTCACTCCCAATTTATGGTAATTAACTCAATACTCAGTTTTCTGATAATTACTCATATCATTTTCTTCTAAAATTTATATTTTAGAAAATTACATAAAACCCTAGTTTATAGAAATCTCAAATTCGGATAGGAAAGAGTATCTTACCATGGAATCCATGCACAACATCATCCAATAAATATGCTTTCAAGCCCAAAGTTCCAAGTAGCATCATCCATTTGCACCAAACAACATCTTCTTCCCCAATTCACGAATCCAATAGTTAGATTTTATCATCTTTATCAAGAAATAATGGATTCTTACTTAAAATAGGAATCCCCTAGATAAATCATGGTGGAATCATGCTAAATGGGGTCTAGGGCATGATTTTAGGGCATGGGAGAAGAAATGGAATGAAGAATAATAAAATGAAACAGATTTGGGGCTTAAAACATCACATCTTTTCAGTGCTCTGGTGCATCGTCTGGCTTGTTTCAGGACATAGAAAGCCTTTGTCATGACATAGACTTCATTGACTACCCAGTGCCACGACATAGAAAACCTGTGTTGCAACACTGACCTGCTGCCCCAATAGACTGCTAGTAGTTTAAGCATAACTCTTACATAGAATGTCAAAATGACCTAATTTTTAAGGAATTAGAAAGATAACTTCAAAGGATACAACTTTTATATTAACAAAAATTTCCAAATAAGCTCACAAACATATCAAAAAGTTCCATAAAGTTGACCCATTCCATTCATCTTGTTATTTTTTAGTCATTTGGAATAGCTTTGGTATATTAGTCATAACTTCCTCATAGAATATCAAAATTGAGTGATTTTTCTTCTATTGGACAGATAATTTCATGATATACAATTATATATTCAAAAAATTTTAAATTAGTCCATTATCCAAGTCAAAATTTAGTCACAATGATCCCCTTTTTCCAGATTCAGCTTTTACACTTCTGAAAGATCACCATAGGCCCATTTTACATAAAAAAATTTCAAATCTACCAATAATCACTTCCCACACATCACATACATGAAATGAATTATGTTTATACCATTCACTACCTCATTTGAGGTCAATTATCAAAAATCACCTATTCAGTTCATTTTACCAATCATTTTCTACTATAAACAATTCCATAGGCCATTTTCATTCCAAATTGCATCCAATGCTCAAACCAATGTTCCACGCTCATTACAATATATATAATGTCCCTTATTAGCCATTCATATAGATCATCTATATGCTTTTTCCTAAATTCACCATTCCAATTCTTTTTCTTCTTATAGCTATTATATAATTTAAATTCATGAAATTTATGAAATTCAAGCATCAATCTTTATCCATGTCCACATAAGCAATTTTTAATCACCTCAAATATCATATAAGGCTATTCATATATGTCATAGACATGCTTTTGTTTAATTTTACTACTTAAGTGCTTTTCTTCTCATTGACTTTATATATCTCTAATAGTAAAATTTATCGAATTCATAAGGTAAACTCTACCCATTTCCACATGAGTAGATTTCAAACACCACAGTGTTATACTATGGTTGCTTCATGCTTGCCACCACTGAACACAAAGTCTTCATCTGTCTAGCCGTCTCCAACATCTGCATAGATAAGTTTGCATTAGAACTTATTTCATAAATGCTTCTAGACTTACCTCTCAACTTTTCTGCATTATCAACCATGGCTTGACATGGTTGTGTCAGTCCATCATAGAAGAATTGATTAAGCAGTTCTAATGGATATCTATGATGAGGGCATTGAATCAATATGGCTTTGAACCTTTCCCATGCCTCATGGAAAGCTTCTCCATCAAGCTGAGAGAATGTAGCAATTTTCCCTCTCAATTTAGCAGTCTTAGCATGGGAATAAAACTTGCCAATGAATTTATTGTAAACTGCTTCCAATGTAGTCAAAGAACCAGTGTCAAAGTCATAAACTTGGTCTTCTGTCAATCCTTACAATAGAAAAGTTTGTATTATTGTATAAAAATCACGCATGAAAGTTAGTGGGTCTTCTATAGCAATACCATGAAATGATGGAAGTATATTAAAGTGAATGTGCTTGGTTTCATAATTCTTAGCATCATCATTCAAGACAATGCATGAGGGTGAGATCCCAATGGTAGGACATACAAACTCTTTCATAAGTTATTGAGCTATCTGAGCTGGTTGATCCACACTATTATCTGCATTGTTTACCATTATAATATTTTCTTGAGTTTTTTCGTGAAGTTCCTTTTCCTCAAGAATGTTCTTAGGCTCACTTTCTGCCTTCTCTCTTTGATTACCTAACAAATTCCAAGTTCGAATCAATGACCTCCTTCCATGCATTGAAACTCTACATAACTAAAAAGAAAGATTCAGAAATTTATACAAAGAGATATATTCAAAAACAAAAGAAAAGAAAAATTGTAACTAAACCTAATTAAATCAATTTGGAACTATTGTCTGGCAATGACGCCAAAAACTTGATGGTTCAAATTATAATATCTCGCGAGTGCACAATTTTATTATAGTAAAGTGTGCGTGACCAAGGGTCGATTCTACAGAGAATGAGAAACTAATTTAATCATATTAAGTTACAACCTAAAACTAACTCTAAAAGAATGGATTGTTAGTTTGAAATAATAATAATAATAAACTAAAGATAATAAGAAATCTAGGGCTATAATATAATATAGGATGAATCTCATGTGACAAAGGTCTAGGGTTCAGATTTCACCACTTAATGATTCCTCTTGCTATTTGGATATTGGATTCAATGTATGCGTGGTTTCATTCTTTCTATGATATGATTATTACCGTTTGGTGTATAGGTTTAAATCAAGCACTTTCACTTGTTCCAATTACCTATGGTATCCAGTATAATTGAGGTGAAAACCCATTACGATCAAGAACTAGGAACCAAGTAGAATGGTTGTGCGTTAGGTGTGTGCCTTAACCATGCATAGACAATCAATAAGATTTATGAAATTGGTGATCAAGTAATCACACAAATCAAAATATTGAAATAAAACCCATGAATAAAAACATAGAATTGCATTCAATAATCAATAATTCAAATAACAAGGTTCATCAAGAAGGGCTACATCTTCACCATAGAAAGATAAAATTAGTTCATGAAGAAAACAAAATATACTCCCTTCATGAGGGACATCATACTGCAAATTATCTTCTTGAATCTCCTTCGCTCTTTCGAATCTCCTCTCTTTGCTCTCTAAGGAATCCTTCAATTCCCTCCCTAGAAAAACCCTAGTCTCCTCGCTAAAGGACTCCCCAAAACTACTAAAAATAATCCCCAAAACATCAAAATTCCGTAAAATAAAATAACATTAAAAAAATATAAAAACCTTTGGTTTGACCAGCCCTGGCGCCAATGATGCCAGCAAGCTAGTCATCCCATCGGTTGCCGCTTCCACTCCGCTTTAGCTCTGGTCCTTTTGCTGCTTCGTGTGCCTTCCATCCTTGCTTTATTGCTCTATAATTTCTTGCTTTCTCTCCTTGTATCCACTCTTCTAATAATCTAAACACATAAAAAACATGGGAGATTGGCATTAAACCACTTAAAGATTACATGAAATTAAGCCTGAAAATACAAAATATAAGTAACTAAAATTCACTCATCAGCTACACAAGCACTCACTGTCAAGCATAATGCTTACATGTATCACACACATCATAATAGCACATCGCAATTATACCATGCTCATCATATCGATGTGTATGTACATGCTTATGCCCATTCTATCCCATTTGCCATTAAATGATACCATGCATGGGAGGCTATAAATCCAAGTGGACTTAGACACCAATCAAGAGCTGCAAATCAAGTGGACACAGCCACAACCAAGTGGAAAAGAAACCACATTGTTTCCAATTTTATTACCAATGTATATAGCAATTCATTCTTTATAACTTATCATTTTCATCTCTTTATTAATGCATGATTAGTGAATTTTTATGTCTCCTAATCACAAATGTTGCCAGACTCATGGTGGCAATACCGATGCCACCTATGACATCTAGCCCTCACTGCAACATAGGGATGTTAGACTCACTATTTACATCAATCTAGTGACTTAAATATAGCCTTTAACTTTTAATGATACATACTATAGTCAATTCTTGCATTATCAAACCAATGCCACCATACTGCCACCTTGGCAGCTGTCACCCCAAGGGCATCGACCATTCTTCAATTAGTCATGGTTGGTGGCACCCCTGCCAATCTATCCACTAGCTAATACATAAGTCCTATAATAAATAATCAATAGGGCCGTCTCGGCAGGTACCCAAACCTCAATGCACATATAAAGTAAACCTCAGAGAATTTAGCACCCCCTTCCATCGGGCCACCATCACCCCACCATTGGGGCTTCCACTCCCTTCAGCTAGGGCTTATCCACCTCATGGTACTGTACAATGCATTGCTAATCACATATACTCAAGCATATCCATGCGAGTCACACACCCGTTTTATGCAGACACCATGATAACACAGTTTCTAAGGCAAGGTACTCAAAATACAAGTAAAATTAAGTCATCATCAAATACAAATCCTAATAAATTAAGCACAACAATCTCATATCATACTTCACAACAATGTATAACAATGTTAATGCAATAATGTATGATAATGACAATGTCGCATCAATGCAATGCTCATGATTCATGCTATAACACAATCCAAGCTATACAACCTCATCCCATACTACCATCCACACAACCACCTCCAACTAAGCCATCCAGGCCAATCATCAAGCAACGCCTGGCCACGCTGGCCACCCACCCAACCCTCCACTAGCCATATAGGCCACACCATCAATCAACACCCAACCACACAGGCTATCCACGCAACCCCTCGCAACAACCAGTGGTTTTCACAAGCTAACCACCAACTCACTGAAATACTAGTGGTTTTTACGAGCTTACCACTAACTCACTAGTTTCCAATCTTACCAACAAACATATACAATTTTGCATTAATCAACATACAACATTCAAAATAGATTAGGCTCAAAGCAAAATACAATGTCAAGCAGATAGGGGATTAAACAATTGTATCATTCACATGATCAAGGAAAATAACTCATTTCAGTCATGTTGGAATCCAATATGAATCGCCACAATCATGGCACATAAACCAATCTATTCAATTTAACTTACTCCCAACCAAAGTTATTCAATAAAATATATAGTCATGTCATCATTTATCATGAACAATACCTTTTAAAATACATCAGGGCTCTCACAGCTCTATATGCAATTCATTCCAAAACTCTTTCAATTTTGAGTCCATTACATAATTCAACAAAACACAAAAGATGAAGTCATTTATCCAAATACACATCTAGGACTTATGCCATAACAAGCCATGTTCAGTCAATCAATCATATAACCCACAAGGGTTCACACAATCCAATCAACTAGGGTTCATACCACCCTAAAATCCAATGATTTCATCACAATCCAACCAAACAAACAGTTCTGTCATTAGTTCTAATGACTATTCATGAAACATCATAGTTTCATCATTTCTCATATTCATTATCTGTGCCACCCAAGCACTTTTACACTTATGTTGTTGTCATCCATATCTCATGGCATAACCTTTCCTTGAACCATTCATTCTTCAACTCATATGGGTATGTCATTTTCTAACTCCTTCAATAACCATTGCCATCGTGATTCTACAGCCTGTCACACACACCATACCATGCTCCAACTCTGACACCACCTGTAATGCCCCGCCCACCCAGGGCCGTTACTCCCTTTTACACCATAAATATAGTGTGATTACTCATAAACTTCCCCACTTCTAGGTGGGGTTTCTCTGATACCATTTTTTAGTTTACCTAATTTTTACAGAAATTGGACAGAATCTCCTCTAAAAATGGGGTTGTCCACCTAGGGTACAAGCATTCAACATTTTGACAATACACTGTAATAGTGGAAAATCCTTTCACAAATCTCTATAATAACCAGCTAATCTCAAAAAGCTCCTCACCTCCATCACATTAGTTGGCCTTGGCCTATTCACTACTGCCTCTATCTTGTGAGGATCCATAGAAATACCATCTGCTAATACTACATGTCCCGAAAAGATAATACTATTCATTCAGAAATCACATTTCTTTAATTTATCATACAAATTTTCCTCCCTAAGCTTCTCCAATACTATCCTCAAATGCTGCTCATGCTTCTCCTTATTCTTAGAGTGTATTAGAATGTCATCAATGGAAACCACCACAAACTGATCAAGATAGAGTCTAAACACTCTTTCATCAAATCCATAAACACTGCTGTAGCATTGGTCAGCCTAAATGGTATCACCAAGAACTCGTAGTGTCCATATCTAGTTTTGAATATTGTCCTAGATACATTCGTAGCCTTTACCCTCATCTGATGATACCTTAACTGTAAATCAATCTTTGAAAACATCTTTGCTCTTTATAATTTATCCAACAGGTCATCAATTTGAGGCAATGGATATTTATTCTTAATAGTAACCTTGTTCAGCTCTGTGTAGTCGATGCATAGTCTCAAACTGTCATCCTTCTTCTTCATGAACAACACCAGTGCCCCCCATGGTGACACACTAGGGCAAAAAAAGCCTTTTATCCTTCAGCTTTTGCAACTGTTCTTTCAATTCTACCGTCTCCACTGGTGCCATGCGATACAAAGCTCTTGATATCTGCCCAGCTCTAGGTTGGAGATTAATACTGAACTCCACCTCTCTCTCTAGGGGGTAACCCTGGTAACTGTTCTGGAAATAAATTTGGAAAATCCTGAACTATGAGATATCCTCCAATAGTCAATGCTTAGAATGAGCATCTATTGCAAAACTAGATAAGCTTCACACCCCTTCCACACTAAACACATTGCTCCCATTGCCGAGATGAGTTTAGGCACTTTACCCTTAGGCAAACTCCTTATATCAATTTCATCTAGAGTCTTTAAAGTCACCTGTTTAGTCTTGCAGCTACTTTGGCCTCATACTTGGACAACTAGTCCATACCCAAGATAATATCGAATCCTTCCATGTCTAACACAATCAAATTTACCATAAAATGTCTACTCTCTATCACTATGGGGATCTCATTGCATATCTCAGATGCTACATTGATTATTTTCAATGGTGTTGACACTCTCACATCATGAACCATGAGATATTTCAACAATCCAATTCTATTCACAAATACAATAGAAATAAAAGACAGAGATGCACCAGGATCAAATAATACACAAGCCATATAATCATTAACATAGAGGTTACCTGTCACCACCTCCTCAAATACTTGAGCCTTATAAATGTTGGTTGCCTGAACAAATGCTGCCACCAGAGGCCTCTGCCTATCATATGGTCATGCTACTGCCTGGTTCTACCTTTGTCCATCATAGTGACGCCCTAGCTCCTAATTCTATCTTTGCTCCTCATTTAGACAACCTCTACCTTTGCCTCTCATCTAAGCTCCTCCATGCATGGCCTGTTGTGCCATCCTCTGATCTCCTTGCTGTAAGTATGGACAATTCAGCCTGATGTGCCTAGGCTCTCTAGAAGAAAAATAGGTAGCTGGGCACCTTGGTCCTTGCTTTGTCTTTTTATTTTGCCTCGGAGCAGGTCTACCCCTTTGTTCTCCTTGCCTTTGTATCTCAAATGTACACTATGCAGTAAGGTGGCCAGGTTGCTTACCATTGTAGCACACCTTTGGAGGTCCATCATAAGTTTGGTTCATTTTGGACTTCTGCCTACGTTCTTGGCTATGGTCTTTAATTCCCTGCTTCTTATCCCTAATCTTATTATTTTCCTCTTCCTCCCTTTCCACCACTCTGGCTCTCTCAAAGATATCCTCATATTTTGTCAACATAAAGGGAGCCACATCCTACTTGATAGATAATCTCAGGCCCTCCTGGAACTTTGTGATTGTTTCTAAGGAGTCTATTTATGGCCATGGCACAAATCTAGCTAGAGAGCTAAATTGTTTATCATACTCTTCAACTGTCCTCTTTCCCTGATATAAGGACATAAATTCTGTTGCCCTCTTAGTCCTCTTATTAGTTGGTACATATTGATGGAGGAACCTCTCCTTGAAATCACCCATGTCATATTTATCCCATCACCAGGTACTGTATACTTCTCTACGTTCCACCATCGTTTAGCATCTCTTTTCAATTTATAGACTACATATGGTATTTTGTGTCCTTTAGGACACCTCATGTAGGCAATAACTTTTCCATTCTTGTGATCCACTCATTCACCACCTTGTCATCCTTCTCTCCCTTAAAGGTTGGAGGTCTCATGTTGTGAAACATCTTCATATTTAGCTCTAGTCTAGGCTGCTCTTATATCATCTGTCGAAAGTCCACTGCATAGTTGCTCGGGCTATTCTGCCTTTTGGCCGATTCTGGTTCACTAGGTCTAGCCTGTGGTGTGGATTCTCTAGTCGACCTCCTTTATGCCTGGACAAGCTCTTGTAATGTCTGTGCCATCCCCAACATCATGTTCATTATGGCTCCAAACTTTGTTACCCCCACTTATGGAACTGTCCCTCCTCTAGACCTTGGCACATCCAATCTACTACATCATATAATTGTTGGCCCTCTTTCAACCTCTGAAGTTTCCAAATTCTCTTAATCATTCTCCCTTTCACTAGAAGCCTCATTATGTTCTCTCTCCTCGACCATTTGAGGTGTATTGTCTTACTCCCTCTGTGCTTCTCTTAGTACTTCCCTCCTAGGAGTCTCTTGTTGTGCCTCTCTGATCACCATGCCTGTGGTCCATGACCTGATCACTTTTCTTATAGGCTCCTCCTCAACCATAGGGGCTTTTCCCTTGTTAACATGCTCCTTGGTGCCATTCTGCTCCAATGAATAATATATCATTACACAAAAACAAGCTAATTAGAACTTATGTAATTCATTGACATGACTTGATAGTGGAACTACCTAGAGTCTCAAATTCTAGTCCCTATACTAGCACTCCCCCCATACTATCAATGATTTCTCTCTCTCATTTCTACTTGTCACAACCTTTCAATCTTTTCAGTCTCCTAGTTATTATCATGCCTTAACAAGACTAACCTACTCTGATATAACTCTGTACCACCCATAAATTGAGTGGGCTACTTACTCATATTTTAGAGAAAGATCTTGTTGGAAATCTGACAGTCTCCTTTGGAATATGAGGGTTTCCAAACCTGTACATACATTTAGTCATCCATATAAACCATACACATCCACAAATCCTGCTACATCCATAGTCATATGGACCAACTAATAGTCTTATGGCATGAAAATAACTAAGAATCAATAATTAATGAATATTGGGAATTCAAACTTCTCCTTATATATCCTTCACCAATAATAAATTCATAAATGACAAGTCACATAACACATTATAATCACCTTTCAATAAATAATCAAAAACTAAATAAGAAATGCCACTCCATCGCCGTTAATTCCCATTTCGGGCACCAACACTTTCCACACAACGTATAGCTACATAGGCAATCTATTGGTCACACAAACCATCCATATGCCACACAGGCAACACCATAGCCACATAAGCAACTCCATAGCCACACAAGCAACACCATACGCCACATAAGCAATACCATATACTACACAGGCAACACCATAGCCATACAGGCCCATCATGTACGTCATACATACATCCACCTCAACAAGATAGGTAACAATCTATTCAAAACATGAAATGCATGTGGTAAATTCAAGTACAAAGTACATTCCATAAACACATCTCAAATCATTAACAAACATGATAAATCATGGTGCTCGTATGTCAACATGCTAATGTACTCAATCACATATAATTTGGTAAGAAACCTACTTACCTCAATTCTTTATAAATCTAGATTTCTTCCTTCTATACCAAGGACACGAAATAGTCCACTTTTTCAATCAAGTCTCAAGTCCTACATTCATCATAACATAATCAATGGTTTACACACTACAATTATGCAATTTAATATTCTTTTCATTATCATCACTTTACCCAAGTTCAATTCTAGGGTTTTCCATTCCCATTTACCAATTCAATGTTTCTACACTTTATACATCATCTTTCAAGATAATAATAATTTTTTTCTCATGTTTCTCAATTTATAGTCTGGTAATTTCATGGATTTACAAAACAGCCCCTAACTTTTGCATAATTGACTCCCCATTGATAAATTCTCATACATGATTTATCCTAGTCAAGTTTTCATATGATTCTACTTCATTATTGATATGATTAAACACATTAATCATCAAACAATCCTTAACTTTATGATTTTCAATTTAATCTTTCATGCTAATATAAATCTACATAAGCTTATCATATACAACACACAAATCATTACTAAATTCATGAATTACATTCACCACATCTTCAACTAGGTAAACAACTCTAGTTTTCACATATTTCATAAAAATAATTAGGGTTTTTAATTATAATATTAATCCCCTTCAATTTTACATGAAAATTATGCCCAAAACAACTCAATTCATACCCTTTTTCTAAGGTCCAATATTACCCGCGATTTTGATCTTTAATGTAACCCTATTTGCACAAATCCCTAATTAATTTCTCCACCAACATAAAGCTCTTGTAAATCATGATTTCTCATACTAAAAGTAAATCAAAAAAATCAGATTTAAACCTACCTTTCATGTTGGAAAACTAAACATTTTGCTACCCACTTGATACATTAATTGCTTGATGGAAACCTTCCTGCCCACTTGGATAAGATGAAGTAGAAATTATTGAATACTAGGTATAGTTTCTGATTGGTGTTGAGATGGAGGAAGGAAAAAAGTTGTTTGTGTTGAAAAGAAGGGAGAAGGAGGATATTAACGTTGAGAAGGAGTGGCAAAGGAGGCGTGAGTTTTATGGGAGAGCAATTAGGGTTCTCACACACTGTTCACCAAATGGGTGAGTTTTTCAACTAATTCATTTTCTTATTTTCTTCCACACACTCATATGTCTATCCTATTTCCTCAATCTAAGCTTTGAGATGAGTCTTACATCATGATATGATCAATTTAAGCCCAATATTGGATAGCAAAATATATCAACTGCATAACTTTAAATCTCAACCATTAAACACCTTATTCTTCACTACACAATGATTTTACATTAGATTTTAAAATTAATTTCTATTATAATTTGGACAACTATAACATGTATAATATACTTATGTTCATGTATGAATAATTCACTAATTTATATACATGATTAACATAACTTTCTATAATCAATAATAATAAAAATTGGGCAGCAACTAAATTATCAACTTACTTCTAATTTGGATGGTAATATGCTAATTAATACACCATAATCGATGTCCCATATAAACTAAATTTTTTATATAATTAAATCATCATATTCCACAGCTATATAAGCACTTTTAATCACACATAAATTGGGTAGCAATCTGATCATCAATTAACATTCATGATTTCTATAAAAATCTAATTTTAACTAAATACAATTGTAACAAATGTCACTTGTCTCAAATATTTGGCACATATGGGGGCTAATTCATCAAAATTTGTAAGCACAAAAGTTGTAGCCTTTATTATGAATTTTTTAATGAATCAAAAATCACTAAATTTTGATTTCTCATGAAAATGTTATAGCCAAAAAACTACAACTATCTCCAATCTAAGTGGCGTCGCTATGTGGGACCCATGATAATATAAGCATAATTAGAAAATATGGTCAACATGAAAGTTATATTCCTTGAAATCATCTAAACAATGCAAAAAAATCACCCAATTCTAAGTTTATACCAACAATTTATGGTTAAAATACTAAAACTGCTCCAGAAGGGTAAATTTTCCAAAAGTCATATTAAATTTGCTTATCATGTGTTGGATCATAGACATATTTTGTTTAAACAAAAGTATGTATTTCATGGAAGTTATCATCTTAAACTTTTATTAAAAATATGATACTTAAGTAAAAGTATTTATCCATGCCTTACAACTTGATAAAATCATGAACAGATAAATATATCCTGATAAACATGCTTCATAAAGATATCTCTCACATAAAAAAGAATTAACATTTGAATGAACTTATCCTTGTTCAAAGCATGATTCAAATTATTCATCTATGCTTGAAAACTTATGAAAATTATATATGGATAACTGTATTTTGATTTATAATGAATAATGTCCAAGTTTCACAAGTGGACCAACCACTTGCCATAGCCACTTGCTAATATTGCCTGTCATTCACAGACAAAGTAATTCATCTGAAGAATATGTCTGCAATAAAGAAGTTCATCTAGATAAAGCACCTAGTGCGTGAGCACTTGGCCTAGCCACCTGCGAGTGGACAATAAGGTGGATGTAGGAGATTTTGCAGATATCTGACCATAGTCACATGGAGCAGCTACTTACCATGTCACCTGGTGGACAGTTGCTTGACATAGCCACCTACCACTACCCCCTGCCGACTTCCAATGCTTAAAAATTCAAATGATGTAGGCTTCAAAAATGCTTCTCACTCCCTCCAATGGTCAAGTTTTTGAAGTTCTATTTAATGGAAGCTATGGGATGATTCAAAGTTGAAGAAGCACGGGGATTGAGCCTAAAATCTTCCACAAATCTTTGCATCCCTAGGCCAAGATTCTTAAATGAGCTTCATTTTTCTGTATCCATTCAAGGCCTACTTCTTCAATATATCTAAGGGTGATCTTGTGTGCTACAAGGAGTTACTAAATGATCAAGTTCTCCCAAAAATTATCAAGGAGCTTGAGGGTTCTAAGTGACAAAGGTGAATCAACAAATAAGAAACCTATTCAAGTCCTCCAAGTGTTTTTGTTCCAAGTACTACCAAGATTAATGAGCTTCAAGGCTACATCAACACTATCTTAAGGGAGTTTGAAATCACCATAATGTGATTATTATTTTATTATATGCATTTATACTTTAATTGTGTGTACTCATAAGCCCAGATAGAGGCATATCATTCTACACAAAATACCTGCAAAGGTAGAGTTTTTAGTTAGCTTATGAAATTAGAGTTATGCCCCCTAGAGCTACAATCTAGATGAGTGTTGAGAGCACTATTTTTATGCCCCTTGGAGCTGGAATCTAGAAGAGTACTGGGAGCATTATATTTATGCTCCCTAGAGCTAGAATCTAGAAGAGTGCTAGGAGTATTACTTATATTTCTACTATTGGATATAATGGAACCTAAGACATAAGGAGAGTGTGCTCTTGGAAGACTAGTTGTATGGACTGGGTGCCCAAACCACTATAAAAATCATAATATTTGTGTGTTTGATTGATTTACTTTTGGTGCACCTTACTGCTTTATTATTTATCTCATATTACACAACATAGATATAAGAAAGAGGGAAATCAATTTCACAGGGGTTGAACAACAAATTTTTATAAACCCAATTCACCCCTCCCCTCTTGGGTTAAGCCATCTCACAGGAACCAACTGGTGGTATTAGAGCTGTCTAGATAAATGATTCTAGAGATCTGCATGGCTAACCCAATAACACCATCCTATATGCTCTTAGAAAAATGTTCCACCTCCCATCTTCCCTACTT
>JAYJMB010002015.1:0-15843 GCA_036873735.1 Pouteria campechiana
AAGTAATGAAGATACACAACGGAGTTAACCAAACACACTTTAGAGTATATAGATATACTTTAGAGTTAACTAGACACGCTTCAGAATCATCAAGATATGCTTTGAGTCAAAAAATATACTTTGGAGTTAGCAAACAAATTTTGGATTTGTCAAACCTTATTTTGAAGTCACCCTTTCTGAAGCATCAAAGGTTCAAAGAATCCAATCTCTACTCTTTAAAGAACTATCCCAAGTAAAAAGGTCTTCCACCACTCTGGAGAAACTAAAGTTAGTTCTTTGGCGTATCCGAAATCATTTCTCTAACACATTGACTATTCACTTGCCACTTTAGAGGAACCAAAGAAGCTTCTTTGGAGCATCCGATACTGATGTGAATGTTAAGTGAAGAAAAGTTAGTGATAAAGTGGTAGACCAATACTAAACTATTGCAAAGTCAGAAATAAGAAAATATATGAGATGAAGAAAATATTTTGTGAATGTTTGAAAAACTACAAAAGTTAGTAATGGACATATTTCTCAAACTATAAAAGAGGCACTCAGAAATATAAAAAAACTGATATAGGAAATATACAAAAAGTTAAAATTTTGAGTATTCAAAATCTTCCTTCAAAGTTCAACTCCAATGGCAACAACTCTGTTAGAGCTTTCAAAGTCTAAACTGTTTCCAAATCAAGTAGTTTGAATCTCTTATTCTTATTGCTTATTTATTCACTTAAAGTCTTTGAATTTATATACAAGCCTGCCTAAGTAAGAGGCATTAATCTTTATAATTCTTTTTAGTATTTGATAACACAAGCAAAGTCTTGGTGTTTATGTATTAATACAAGCAATTAGGAAACTTGCTGAAAGCATAAAAGTTTGTTGGTGAGCTTTGAAAACCAACAAGTTGTAAAAGTTTTTGGTTAGCATGGAAAACTAGTAAGTTGGTTGGTGAGCTTGTAGGAAAACCAACATGTATTTGATCAGGTTGACGAAGATGTTAGTGGAACCTGAGATCAATAGAGGAAACTAACTAAGAGAAGTAGAGTAGGAACCCAAGAAGGGCTGAACCACTATAAAAAAATCTTATGTTGTTATGCTATGCAATATGTTTTATTTATTTATTTAGCACTTTGATCTTTTGCTTTGGCCAAAAATTTTAAAAGCTCAATTCAACCCCCCCCCCGGGAGCTACCATTGTGTAAGCTACCAACAAGTGGTATTAGAGCAGGCTTCACTAGTTAAATTTTAATTACCAATATATTAACTTGTTAAGAGATTCAAATGGCTTGTATGTTCCACAATACATCTGCTGAAGGACAATCTAATTCCAGACCCCCTTTATTTGATGAAACCAATTATGAGTATTGGAAAATGAAATAGAAAAATTTCTTAACTGTTATAGATTACCATTTGTGGCTTATAGTAAAAAATGGAAAGAATGTCACTAACACTAAAGACAAATATACTCCAAAAGATATTCCAACAGTAGAACGTGATGCTAAAGCAAAGAACTGCCTCTACTGTGCACTAACTTCTTCTGAGTTTGAAAAGATTTCTACCTATGATTTAGCTAAGGAAATCTGGGATAAACTTAAGGTAGCACATGAAGGTACAAATCAGGTAAAAGAAACTAAAATAAATCTTTTAGTGCAGGAATATGAAGTTTTCTTTCTGAAGGAATCAGAAAACATTTCTGAAATGTTTGGAAGATTTCAAAAAATCACCAATAGCTTAAAGAACTTAGGAGAAAAATACGAAGAACCCAAGCTAGTAAAGAAAATCTTGAGATCTCTACCTAGACACTGGATGCCTAAAGTGATTGCTATATAGGAAGCAAAAGATCTAATAAAGGTGACTGTAGAAGAACTCATAGGATCACTCATGACCCATAAAGTCCTGATGAAATAAAAAACACTAGACGAAGTCAAAGGCAAGAAAACAATAGCTTTACAAGCAAATTTAGAAAATGAAGAATCTTTAGATGAAGCCTCAATAGTGACGATGATGAGGATATGATAATGATAACCAGAAGATTCAGAAACATGCTTAAGAATAAAAGATTTAGAAACAATTCCAAGAACTTCAAAAGTAAAGATAAGAAAAAGGAAATTCTAATCTATTGCAATTGCAACAAGCCTGGGGATATGAAATTTGATTACCCAGAACCAGATAAAAAGGAAGGAGACAAGAAGAAAAGGTATAACTCTTACTTTGATAAAAAGAATATTTCTAATAACAGGAAATTTGGAAAGAAGAAGAAAGCTATGGCTGCATGGAAAATGTTGGAAAACATGATGTAAGAAAGCTCGAGCGAAGAAGAAGAAGAAGAAAATGAAGTGCAATTCAGCTCACTTAGCTCTAAAGAAAGAAATCATGAAGAGCATCATATAGGAATAAGCTTTATGGCCATCCACAATGATGAAGTAAATTCAAAACCTGAAATTTTTAATCTTGAAGAATTACTAGATGAACTATAATTGGATTTCAAAACATTAAAAGCTAAACACAAGGAAACTAAAAGAGAACTTGAAAGAATAGTTAATGAATGCTCAAAATTAAGATGAGAATATATTGCTCAAAATTGATCAAAATATAAATATAGAACTTAAGCAAATCAAAGCAAAAATCATGCTCTTAGAAGAACCTTAACTACTACCTTATTTAAACTTAAAAGAAAGAAAGATATAGGAAACCAAAGAAAGAAAACTCACAAAAGAAAACAAGAACCCAAACAGAATATGATTTGGATTCCTAAAATAGTTGCTAAAGTTGTAAATGCAACTATATATAGAAACCAGATTAGTAGCATCTAAAAAATAATGGGTGCCAAAATATTCTACTACTAACCCACCTGAACCCATTCCTAAATGAGTATCAAAAGTTATAGCTTAATTTTATTACTGCAGGTGTATTTGAGAGCCATAGAAAATAGCAAGTGATACATTGATAGTGGTTGCTCAAGACACATGATAGGAGAAAGGGATTTGTTCATAGAACTAAAAGCTAAAAATGGAGGAACAGTCACCTTTGGGGATAATAGAAAAGGTAGAGTGGTTGAAATTAGTAAAATTGACTAACATTTCTCTATTACAATTTCAAACATTTTACTAGTAGAAGGAGTAAAATATATTCTTCTAAGTGTAAGTCAATATTGTGTTAACAGTTATAAAGTTGCATTTGAATCTCATACTTGTTCAATATTAGATAATTCAAATTCAGCTGTAGTACTTGGAAAAAGGCATGAAAATATATATTTGGTATATTTAAATGATATTCAAGTCAAATGTCTTGTTGTAAATAACAATGAACCCATGTTGTGGCATAGAAGACTAGGATATGCCAACAAAAATCTGATTGAAAGATCATATAATAAAGATCTAGTTGTTAGCTTACCCAAACTCAAATTTGATAATAAATTGTGTAATGCTTGCATGAAAGGTAAGCAAGTAAAAGAATCATTCAAGTCAAACAAAGAAGTATATACTATCAAACCCCTTCAGTTGCTACATATGGATTTAGTTAGACCAACAAGAACAAGAAGCCTTGGAGGGAAACATTGCACATATGTCATTGTAGATGACTTTAGTAGATTTACCTAGGTAATGTTTCTAACATTCAAAGATGAAGCTTTTCCATTCTTTGAATTATTTGCCAAACATATACAAAATGAACAAAGCTCTGATATAGTTCCCATAAGGAGTGATTATGGTGGAGAATTTGAAAATTATAGATTAATTAATTTCTAGGAAAATAATGGAATTATTCAAACTTTCTCTATACTAAGAACACCCCAACAAAATGGAGTAGCTAAAAGGAAAAATAGATTCTTGCAAGAGATGATAAGGACAATGTTGAGTGAATACAGTCACCCACAGTATTTTTGGGCTGGAGTAATAAACACAACATGTTATATTATTAATAGAATCTTTGTAGATTCAAACTAACAAAACTCCATTTGAATTATACATGGCAAGAAACCAAATATTTTATATTTTCATACTTTTGGTTATAAGTGTTTTATTCTTAACAATGGCAAAGAAAATCATGGTAAATTTGAAAATAAATCAGATGAAGGCATTTTTGTTGGTTATTCCATTGTTATAAGGCATTTAGAGTCTACAACTTGAAAAATAAGACTGTAGAGGAGTCCTATAATGTAAAATTTGATGAAAGTACTAATTCCTCTAGGAGGTTAAGTGATTTTGATGATGAGACAAGAGAACTAGCAACATCAGTGGAGAAAATAAAAATTCAAAATAAAGAAAGAGAACATCCCCAAACAGAAATACAAATAGATGAAGAAGAAACAGATGATGGACCATCCACCCACTAGTGAGGTAAACAATGAAGGTAACAATACTTTTCCTAAAGATTGAAGGTTCATGCATGATCACCCTGAAAGTTAGATAATTTGTGATGTATAGAATAAAGTCAGAACTAGAACTTCTTATCATCAAATATGTGGCAATTTTGCTTTTATTTCTCAAGTACAACCAACTTGCATAGAACAGGTTTTAGAAGGTGAAAATTGAATTTTAGCCATGCAAGAAGAATTAAACTAATTTAAAAGAAATAATGTGTGGACTATTATTCCAAGATCAAATCATCAATCTGCTATAGGAACTAAATGGGTCTTTAGGAACAAATTAGATGAATATAGAATTTTAGTAAGAAATAAAGCAAGATTAGGGGGAAGGTATTAATTTTGAAAAGTCATATGCCCCTGTTGCAAGGATTAAAGCCATTAGAATGCTTCTTGCATTTGCATCTTATATGAACTTCAAGTTATATTAGATGGATGTAAAGAGTGCATTCTTAAATAGATTTATTAATGAAGAGTTAGGTTTATGTAGACAACCACTTGGGTTTGAAGATCCTTATAACCCAAATCATGTATTCAAACTTAAGAAAGTCCTCTATGGTTTAAAACAAGCTCCCTGAGCTTGGTATGAAAGGTTAAGAAAATTTCTCATTGAAAAAGGTTTTTCAAGAGGCAAAGTTGACACTACTCTCTTTATTAAGCATGCAACAAAAGATGTCCTTATAGTTCAAGTTTATGTTGATGACATAGTATTTGGTGTAACTAATAAAAATCTTTGCAAAAAATTTTCCAAGACAATGCATGAAGAATTTGAAATGAGATTGATGGGTGAACTCAACTTCTTCTTAGGACAGCAAATAAAGCAAATAAAAGAAGGAATTTTCATTTACCAAGTCAAATACACAAAAGAACTGCAAAAGGAGTTCGACATTGAAGATGGGAAAAGGTATGGAACGCCAATGAGTATATCAATAAAATTGGACAAAGATGAAAAAGGTAAATCTATTTGTCAGAAACTTTATAGAAACGTGATAGGATCTCTACTATATTTAATTGCTAGTAGACCTGACATAATGTTTAGTATATGCATGTGTGCTAAATTTCAATTAGATCCAGAAGAGTCACATCTTATTGCTGTAAAAAGAATATTTAGATATCTTTCAGATACACCAAATCTTAGATTATGGTATCCAAAAGGTTCAGATTTTAATTTAATAGGTTACTCAAATGCAGACTTTGCTGGATATAAAGTAGATAGAAAGAGTACCTCAAGATCATGTCAATTTTTAGGAAGCATAATTATCTCATGGTTCTCTAAGAAACAAATGTTAGTTGCATTATCAACTGGTGAGGTTGAATATGTAGCAGCAGACAGTTTTTGTGCCCAGATTCTATGGATGAAACAACAATTAAACAATGTTGGCCTTAACTTTGTTGATGTATCTATAGCAATAAGATGTGCTATAAATCCAACCAAGAATCTAGTTCTATATTCTAGAACTAAGCATATAGAAATCAGGCATCATTTCATTAGGGACCATGTTCAAAACCATGACAGTTGCTTAGAATTTGTTCTAACAGAAAATCAAGTAGTAGATATTTTTACAAAACTACTTCCAAAAGAAAGATTTAACATGATAAGAAGAGAATTAGGCATTCTAGATCCAAATGAATAAAATGCTTAATTCATCAAAAAAATAAGTCATTCTTTTTGGTTCTCATCTATGTAAAACTTGAAATGAAATATATCGCATCTTTTCATTAAGTATTTTAATGCATATTTAATTATCTATCTTGGTAATGATACCTAAATAAATGTGTATTAGGTGGTAAAAATGATAATTGATATGTACACTAAAAACTTTAAATCAAAAACTCTGAAAACTCATTTTATAAAATTTTGGAGTCACTTAAGCCCAATGCTATGTTTCATAACCTCTAAAGCTCATAAAAATCTCACTTCGGAGCCTCCAAAACCAAAATAACTACTTTCAAAGTAATGTATCGAAGAATCCAAAACTCCAATTCTATTTGTTGCCTCCAAAGGACCTCTTTTAGAGCATCCGAAACCAAAGCCTATTAGTGTTTCGGAGTAAATCCAAACCCAATGGAATAATAAAAAAGCATTCAATCTATTTAAATGCTTGAAACCTCTCTGAAAACCTAAAATCTTCTTTTCAGAACTCTTGATATTTCCCTTTCAGAGAAGACTCTACATCTTCGTGCTCATTTTGAATCTCAATCTCAATTCTTCCAATCTCTCTTCCTATCTTCTCTAACCTAGAAACCCTCATTTCCTTTCAAACCCTAGTTTTAATGTCGAAATGGTGAGAACCAAATGAGCAAAAAACAAAAGAAAGGAAAGAGATGATTCTCTACAAAGAAGAGGAACCAAAAGGGTCAAACAAAAAATTGATACACTTGAGGTAATTTTTCAAAATAGCAAACTACTACAGATTTTTAGAAAGATATGAGGATAGGAGAATCATAAAAGGAAAAAGCTTTAGTTTTGAAGCCTTTGGAGAAAATGATATGCAGTTAGAAGTATGTGAATGGTTAAGATACCAAGGTTGGAATGAATATGTGAGTTACAGAGACAGTTTATATCCAAGGCTTGTGAAAACACTTATCTATAATCTCAACACAAAGATAGAAAAATTATGGATAGGAGAAACTGAGATCAAACTATCCATATAGAGTTTAAAAAATTGTTTTAATCTCTCTGAAGAAGAAGAAGAAATTATATGGCCTTCCAGAGCAAAATTGCTCTCGAATTTAGCAGATACAGAAATAGATGAGAAAGAAAATTATCTTCATGCTAGTCACCTGAATGTAGATCTCAAGCTAGCATATCTTATTATAATGAACAATGTCTATCCTAGAAGAGGAGCTAATGGTGATGTGTTTGAAAAGGATGCAAGAATTATTGAAGAATAAGCGAAAAATGAATCTCGCCAAATTAACGCTAGACCACATTCATTTAATCAAGAGCACCACAAGATTTCCCCTACCTTATGGAATGGCTTTGATGAAGCTAATGAGGGAAGCTGGAGTAAATTTTTCAAATGAAAATAAAGAACTCCCAAGAAATATAGACACATTAGGTGAGAATACTTAGAAAAGGATGGGCTTTAAGCTAACAACATAAAGCTGGTTCACTAAAAAAACCCAGAAGAACAACTCAATTAAAGGGATCCAAACCTGATGAAAAAAATAGAAAGGGGAGAAGTCATAGAACAGGTCATAGAAACAAGGCAAGAACTCTCCTCACATGCTGAAGAAGAAGGAACAGAAAGACAAGAAATCATGAATTCACCAGAAGAAGCAAGAAAAGAATTCTCCAGCAAAGAAGACCAATCTAAAGCTGAGAGAAGAGAAGAAGTTCCAAGAGAGGAACAAAGTACTCTCAGAGAAGAAGCATTAGAGGAAACTTTGAGAGAAAGTGAATCTGAAGAAATGAATGTTACTATAATAGCAGCAACCATCCCATCTCACACTCCAATCAAATTTCCATC
This sequence comes from Pouteria campechiana, assembly GCA_036873735.1. NCBI lineage: Eukaryota > Viridiplantae > Streptophyta > Magnoliopsida > Ericales > Sapotaceae > Pouteria > Pouteria campechiana. The sequence continues at coordinate 7,819 of JAYJMB010002015.1, forward strand.
ACCTATTAGACCCAATCCTTCTCATCAATCATCAACACCAACCACTTCATCAATTCCCTCAACACAACCCATCCCACAGCACCTAGAAGATAGGCTCAAATGATTAAATACTATATGTCTACTCTAGCTATTCGAATGAATAAAATGGATCATAATCTTAGCACTGCCATGTCATTCATGATCCTGAGAGCTGATAAGATTGACCAAAGACTTGACTCTCCACAATCTCTTGCAGAGTCACTTAGAGGTCAAGCCCACCATCCTTATTTCTCCACCTCTAACCCATTACTCCTCACCTCCAATCACTTATCTCCAGTTAGAATCAGCTCTCCCATCATAGTAATGTCTTTACCCACACACTCCCCCCATCCATCCTCTCCCGCAGATCCAGAGGTTGCTCAACCTAAAAATGAACCTACTAAAATTGCATCTTCCTCTCTTCCAACATAGCCTTCCTCAGTTCCAACTTCTGAAGTAAATCTATGTTGAGCAATTGTTAGATATGGCAAATACTTCACAGTTCCAATTCATAGAATCTATTTTCCTCTCCCAAGGCAAGCAATATGGTTGGACTGGACTTGGCTTGATCTCATTTGATTAGAAGAAGTAATCATTAAATGGATTGTGGACCTTCCATCAAAATGGAACACACCCTCAATTCATCCAAAGTGGAAAGACCTCCCACTCTTCTAAAAGCTCCACCACAATGTCCTTCACACTTTCCTCCAACAAATTATTGATAATCCTGATATTCTTGTCCATGTATTCAATCCAATCAAGATAACTTTTTTTTGAGTTTGAGAATAAATCCAAAATCAATTCTAAAGTTGCTAGAATGTTTCTCTCTTAGTCCACTATTCTATCCTCTGAAGAATTTCCATTCTCAGAACTTGAGGATCCTAACATTCTACATAGGATTCAACTTCACCCAAATCCTCCATTGACTCTCAAGGGCTACAAAATACAAATTCCTGATGAGAGTTAATTATTCAAAATTATTTTGAGAAACTTCTTCAAAATATTCCAACATCAAAGCCTCCAAGAAAAGTGTTTTTGTCTCTCTCAGGTCCTCATCAACTCTTTCTTCTCACTAAGGAAGATTCTCTCTCTACAACAATGTCAACCTAGAGGCCATTGCTAACAATGTCCCTCTCCCATATCCTCTACTTTCAGATCCCTCTCTCAACCAAAAACTTCAACTTCTACCAAAACCAAAACCAGTAAACTGCCTGCAATTCCCAAACAAAAACTACAACCCAAACTATCATCTTCTACATCTTCATCTCAATCATCTTCTTCTAAACCGAGCAAAAAGCCAAAGATTCTACCTCCAAAGGAACACAAAAAGGCTCCTCTATTTAGAATCACCATGTACTACTAAGAATATATAGCTAGGATGAATACAAACATAGAAAACCTCTCGAAAGGGCTTCATGCAATCTTGCCTGAGCTGCTAGAAAACCTCTTGAAAGGGCTTCCTGCAATCTTGCCTGAGCCGCTAGACCTAGAATTTGGAGAGCGCATTAACTTCATCTATGTTTCAAACTATGGACCCATTGGATACACCAATGAACCCCCATCAACAATCCCAAAGGATCCATTTCTTATTCCACCCCCTCTACCAAAAAGACCCAGAACACCCAAGCCCTCTCCTACACCATCATCCTCTCAAACCAAGCCCCCTCTTCCACATCAAAAAGATTTCTTTCCCAAAACCTATGAGAGAAAACCCAAACTATCCCGCTGACACTGCTGCCTTTTGCATTTTTTCTCTCTAATGTAATTTTTTCTTTATGTAAAGAATCTTGACTTTGAGCATAAGTTGTATTTGCAAATTTTTTATTAATGATAAGTTCTATATGTATGCATTTTGATCATGACTGGCTATGAATATTCATATTTGTTTCTTTCCACCTTTTTGATTATGATAAAAAGTGGGAGAAAAATTAAATGTATAAATTTTCATTTATAAAACATAGTTGAAATGTATGTGCACCCGTTAAGGGAGAGCTACACTAAATTAATAGAAATTTCATTGAAATTCTTGCAATTAAGTTGCTTTAAAATTATTGTTAGACTAGTTTTCAAAGGTATATTACTTAGTATTTTTTCATCGTCAAAAACGTAGAGAATGTTGAACACACTATCTTAAATAGCTTGATTTTGATGATGAACATTCTTAATCAAATATGTTTTGATGATGATAAAAAACATGAGTGAAACATTAAGGTACTACCAATTCATTCGCAAGTATTTTGCAGAAATGTTTTTCAACTTAAATAAAGAATAGTCTTCATGATGATTAAAGGAAGAAACCAAGTAAATGCTCACAAAAATTAAGTATAGAAATTACATATATACTTAAAATAAGAAAACAGAAAAGGCTTTAGAGTTGTCATGTTATGCTTTAGAATAAACAAAAAAGCCTTTAGAGTCATCATGATATGCTTCAGAATCAACAAAAAAGCCTTCAGTGGTGCCATGGTATGCATCAGAATCAACAAGAAAGCCTTTAGAGTCGTCATGATATACTTAAGAATCATCAAGAATACTTTAGAGTCTTTAAGACACTTTCAGAGTCCTCAAGCATACTTCGAAGTTAACTAGACACACTTCAGAGTCAACCACACACACTTCGGAGTCATGAAGATATACTTTGAAGTTAACAAGATACACTTCAGAGTAATGAAGATACTTAACCAGACATACTTCGGAGTCATAAAGATATACTTTGGAGTTAACCAAACATGCTTCGGAATCATCAAGATATTCTTCAAAGTCAACGAATATACTTCAAAATTAGCAAGCAAATTTTAGAGTAGTCAAACCTTACTTCAAAGTCACCCTTTCTGAAGCATCAAAGGTTTGGAGAATCCAAACTCTACTCTTCCAAGAACTATCGCAAGTAAAAAGTTCTTCCACCACTTTGGATAAACCAAAGTCAGTTCTTTGCCACATCTGAAATTATTTCTCTAACACATTGACTACTCACTAGCCACCTCAAAGGAACTGAAGAAGTTACTTTGGAGCATCTGATACTCATGTGAACGTTAAGTGAAGAAAAGTTAGCAACAAAGTGGGAGAACAATACCAAAATATTGCAAAGTTAGAAATAAGATAAAATATGAGATGAAGAAAATATTTTGTGAACATTTGAAAGACTACAAAAGTCAGTAAGAAAACTATTTCTCAGCCTATAAAAGAGGCATTCAGAAATATTAAAAAATACTGATATATGAAATATACAAAAAAATTAAAGTTTTGAGCATTTAAAATCTTCCTTCAAAGTTCTACTCCAATGGCAACAACTCTATCAGAGCTTTCAAAGTCTAAATCACTTCTCAATCAAGGAGTTTGAATCTCTTATTCTTATTGCTTACTTATTCACTTAAAGTCTTTGAATTTCTGTACAAGTCTACCTAAGTAAAATGCATTAATCTTTACACTTCTTTTTAGTATTTCATAATATAAGCAAAGTGTTTGATGTTTATGTATTGAGATAAGCAAGTAGGAAACTTGCTAAAATTATAAAAGTTTGTTAGTGAGCTTTGAAAACCAACAAGTTGTAAAAGTTTCTAGTTAGCTTGGAAAACCACTAAGTTGGTTGGTGAGCTTTGAGGAAAGCCAATGTGTATTTGATCAGGTTGATTAAGGTGTTAATGGAACCTAAGATCAGTAGAGGAAACTGACTCAAAGAAGTGGAGTAGGAACCTAGGAAGGGCTAAACCACTATAAAAATCTTGTAATACGTGCTGTGCAATTTATGCTATTTATTTCTTCAACACTTTGATCTTTTGCTTTGGCCAAAAATTTTAAAAGCTCAATTCACCCCCCACCCCCACTTGAGCTACCATCATGTAAGGGACCAAAAAAATTATTTCTCAATATCTATTTATAAAACTTCATAGTTTTACACTATAAAATAATAAAATTCAAACATTCAAACAAGATGCCTGTGATGGCAAAGACCACTGATGCATGTGTCTGGCAAAGGTAGATGTGATACCACTTATGATGGTGAACACTTCTGATGCCCGTGTCTTATAGAGGTAGATGTGATGTCGCTATAGTGGCAAAGACCTTTGGTGCCCGTGCCTCTGCTTGTGTCTGGTAGAGGTAGATGTGATATCACCTGTGGCAGGAAAGACCTCTGGTGCTTGTGTCTGGCAAAGGTAAATGTGATGTTGCCTATGATGGTGAAGATCTCTGGTGCTAGTGTCTAGCAAAGGTAGATGTGATGTCGCTTGTGATGGCAAAGACCTCTAGTGTCCATGTCTAGTGGAGTTAGATGTGATGACAGTTGTGATGGCGAAGACCTCTAGAGCCCGTGTCTAACAGAGGTAGATGTGATGTCGCCTGTAATGGCAAAGACCTCTGGTGCCCATGTTTGGCAGAGGTAGATATGATGTCGCTTGTGATGGCGAAGAGCTCTAGTGCCCATGTTTGGCAAAGATAGATGGCCGGTATGGCCAAGATATGACAGCTTAAGATTTGCCTAGATTGATAATTAATTCTGTAATTATGTGATTTTGGATGGTACTGTATGCAATGATGTATATTATTATTGTTGCCATTATATTAAAATGAAAATGTATGACTAGATAGCATGATGGCCCAAATGGCCTAGATAAATCATAACATTGTAAAGTATGGATGTGTCATGATGGTACAATGTGTCATGGCATAATGATTCGGATGGCCTGAATATGACATGGGTATGAAGGTGCCTTGATGACATAGCTGTATTTGGGCATGATTTTGGGGATTGGTTAGTATTTGGTCCCTATGGAGTGGTAAGGGCGAGGTGCCACAGAGGGTAGCAAGAAAGCTATCATGGACCTGGCAGGCTTCATTCCCTGGGACACAGAGAGAGACTAGTGCATAATATGAAGTGAATAAAAATGATTAAGCTTTGAGAAGTCTAAATTGATATTGATAAGGACAATAGGATGAATGCAACTACCTAATGATAAGGCAAAGTAAGGATTTCGATGCTATGATCATGTTAAAGTTGAAAAAATGTGTAGATGAATATACTACACATGTGTGTAATTATGTGCTTATGACGGTATGTCATGATTACATGATTCCCATGTTTGAAGTGTTTGTAGAGTTCTAAATGAGTATAGCTCAATAATGAAACTTTTTATAAGGAGGGAGGTTTGTAACTCCTGAGGTGTTAAATTTTGGTAATTAGGTGTTGATTAATGGAGCAATATAATTTTTCAATAAATGATTCAAGTATGTATGAAATGTATGAGAATTTAATGAAATTGAGCCAAATGAAATTATATGTGTATGTATGTAGCATGTATATGAGTAAATCAAGGAAAATTTGGATATAATTATGTTAATTTATATGAGGAATAAATTATGGAAAGAGAATGGAAAAGAATAATGAAAAATGTCAAAAAAAATGAGAGAAATAAGGCCATGGCAGCATGCTAGCCCCGGCAGCCTAAAAGGGGCACCGGTGGCACCACACAAGGTGGTGGTGTCGGGGGGAAGTGGCAAGATGGCACCGGCAGCGCTAGAATGGAGTTGACGGCGCTGGTCAGCGGATATAAAAGCCCGGCCCGATTTTCTTTCCCTAGCCATTCTGTTTCCTGACTTTTCTGTCCTGTCCTTTCTTCCCCTTTTGCCCTAGCCCACTTTAACTAGATTTTTAGCCATTTTAGCTAGAAAATTTTCATGCCTAGCTAGAAAAACTTATGGTCTTTTAGTTAAACTCAATTTTCACCCATTTAAACCATGAAAAATAGTAGAAAATGGAAGAAATATCAGATTTTCCCCAGATGGATAGAGCCACATGGAGTTGGGAGCTTGGTATTTTGTTTGGGAAGAAAGGATATGCTCATAAGCGATGGTAAGTTCAATTTCTTAACCGAATCTCAAATTTTAGATTTTAGAATTTTGGGGAAAAATGGATTTTGGGGCTTAAATTGATGCATGTGCTTATAAATTCATGGGGGAATGATCTAATAAAGTAATTGTTGTGATTTGTAGTGAGAAAATTTGGGTTTAGCATGATTAGGGTTTTTATGAATAGTAAAAATTAAGGATTTTATGATTTTGTGGAATTATTCATAAGATAAATGATTAATGACATGATTAATATGTTCTAGAACATGTATAGGATGATTTGGACCAATAAAATTGAGTTGTGGGGTATGCTCTAGTTAGGGTTTAAAGAGGATGTTTGCAAATAGGCTATTAAGCTATGAATTGAATAACTTAAAAGCTTAATTGAATTATTTACATGTTGCTTAAATGTTAATTATGTGAGATACCAGATAAATATATCAATAAAGGAGATTTCTTGTGGTAATTATGGAGAAACCCTAGTTTAACTGATATGTATGACATGTTTGATTATTATAGCATGAGATTGGCTATAAATGATATATTATAATTGCCATTGGCCCTATGTAGGATGATCTGAGATAGATGTATGAGATTTGAAGATGATTAGTTATGGTAAGAGGAAATGGGGATTTGGAATCCCTTAATGCAAATATGATTATATTTGAGTCAAAGATTGTATAATTGTATTAAATTGTAAATAATATATGTCATGTCATAGTAAATCATTTAAGTATGAGATTGTATATAGATTTCTATTAATCTAGCGTAATGCATTGCCATTATGAAATGGTTCCAATCTTGGGTAAAGCTGTGAGCATGGGTGTGAGTGTGTAAATATATTTAATGTCATTTGATTATAGAAATGTAAATTTTATTTGATTTTATACATGTATATCAGGTATAACTTTATATATTTTAAGGTAGTCTTTATCGGATTTTAGTCAAGATATTTCCCTAGAACTAGGAAAATTGTGAGAGTATGGTAAGATTTCCCTTATGAAGAAGGGAAATGGTGGCATTCCACATCGGCCCTAGTGTGTCGTGGTCAAAACACATAGGGTGGGGGTGCAGGGCATTAGATCTGATCATATCATGACATACACCACCTATGTAATGGTCATTCAAGTTAAAATTATGCTATCACAGCACTAGCACCTTTCTTCCATAACAATATTATCTATGCTATCATAATCAGTTCTCACGCCTTCAAAACACGGTTAACATTTCCCTTACATTTTAATATTCTTCCATGTTTCCCATGAGTTCACAAACTTGTATTGGCTACTCATTCTCTATTTCTTGGTAATATTCATTGCCATCATGAGTCTGAGCTTGATTAACAAGACTTATCACACAAATAAGTCCCTAGGCTTTGATACCATCTGCAATGCCCCGATCCTACCATTTCTCTGCTCTTAAGGGAAATCTTCCCATGACCCCACAATCTTCCTATTTTTAAGAGAGATATTCTGCCAAAAATTCGGCAAAGTCTCCCCCAAAAGATCAAGATCCAAAACCTAATATATATTAATCAAATAAATTTCTAATATCCATACTTGCAATTTCTAATATAAAACATAATTAACAATAATAACATTTGAATTTAATAATCTTAAAGCAATAACATAACTCATCGCACTAGCCCATTTTATCCATAGCCTAGGACCTTAGCCGCCCAATGATAGCAATAAACATAATCTAGTTCAATATCCTATACATTTATGTAAAATACATCTCTAATTAAGTTATTAAAATTTTGAATGAATACAAATTTCAATTTCTACAAAACATAATAAAACTACAAGCTCAATTATCATCTTCCATAGCTCCCTTGCTTGACCTATCCACTAAAAATAAAATAAGAAGACGTGAGTCCCTGACGAACTCTGTAAGTAGGTAGATGACATAAAATAATATTCACTGATCAATAAACAAACATGTTCAATCCAGAATATACAAAATCATGTTCAACATTAAAATGTAGTACATAATTCATTCCAATCCATTCACCAATTACCCAATATAACATATATATATGTATATAACATTATTCACATTCATATAATATACAACATCAATTTTAAATAGCAGCATGGGATACTCTCCATCCCCATCAAATCATGCATTCTCATATTGTTTATATAAGTATGGCACAATCTC
>JAYJMB010002016.1:0-15839 GCA_036873735.1 Pouteria campechiana
TGGCAATACAATTCATAGATTGATTTCTATTCTCTCTAAATACACATTTACATTCACATAATATCAATCACTAATGCACATAAGGGATTAATTACTATTCCCTACTAATCAAGCATTCTCTTATTACATCAATTATCCATTTACACTATTTATGTAATCTCAATGGGATATTCTTGATCCCTTTCAATAGACATCCATACACAAGAATAATATCATCATGCATAAAGATCAATCATTGCAATCTAAGAGATACTTAATATCCAAATATTCATATAATTAAGAAACCAAATAAAATCAATCTATGATCCAATATGGGGTATCCCCAATCCAAAACAAACATCCCTTTATACAAACAAATGAGATACTTCATATCCCCATCAATCAAAATAACAATTGGGATATCCACTATCCCTACGCAAAACACACAAGCCCAAATTCAAACAAATGGGTTAATAACTGAATTTTACTTCCAATTACATACAGTAACTTTACAATTCAATTCACATTGAATCCTGCTTATTATCAAGTTAATCAAACTTCTAATTCATTTGCATTGTTGCATAAACTCTTTATAAACCAAATCTTCCATTGCAATTTTATTTACTCTTGTCTAATTCATGGATAAGAACATAACTGGTTTCCTTATGTCCAAATCTTCCCAAAATCATCATAATCAATCAATTAATCATTTTCCTCATGAGTTCAACAATAATTCCACCATTTTTTCCTTTAAAATTATTGTTCATGGGTTGTAAGAAACCCTAACTAATGATTTCTTATGCCCAATCAAGCACCAAAATACCATAATCAATAAATTAAATGTTGCCCCCATGTTTTCCATATGGATTCATACTAATTTTGCCCAAACATCATTGTTCACATCTCACATGAAACCCTAGCTTAGCAAAATCATGATTTTCCATGTTTAAACCACTATAATCAATTTGATAAATCATTCCCCCATGAATTTATAGCACATTCCATATCAATTTCCTTCTAAAACCCACTATTCACAAAATTCACAAAACCCTAACTAACCAAAAAGCACAAATTCAATTGGGGAAAATGACTTACCATGAAATCCAAACATGGCTTCCATCCATGAACAAGAATCCAGCCCAAAGCTCCCATTAGTTCCTTCAATTTATAGGAAAACGAATCTTCTTTCATTTCACATAGTTGAAACGATTTAAACTTGGGTTCAAATGGGAGATCAAGTGATTCTCTACGCAAACAAGGAAATTTTCAAGTTAAAAATGACAAGGGATTGGGCATACTGGGGTTAGGGCATGAAGTCTAGGGCGTAGAAGAAGAAACAGAATGGATAAAATGAAAAACAGAACTGAGTTTAGCCTTTAAAAAGTCAATTTTTTTGTTGCTATGGCACACCATAGAACTAATGTTGCATCATCAACTTGCTAGATGCCACAAAATTTGGCCTATGCTGAAGTGATGTCGTGACATCAAATTTGAATGCCATGGCATCCACCTCGTTGGATGCCATAAATTCTCCTCTTCTAAAATAATGACGCGGCACTAGATCTTGTGTGTCGGCATCGGCTTGCTACCCAACATTTTATGGATTTTCCTCCACTTTAAACCTAGAATTTTCTCATGTATTTACTACCTCATTAATAATGGCATATTAACATAATGAATTCACAAAATTACACAAAAATCCTCACTCAAGTACTAAAATCACACCCAATTGATCATCCTTCCATCTATAACTTAGCTTATTCAAACTTTTCTTATAACCTCACTTAATTCATATAAAATTTCAAATACAATTCATATATTTATCCTTCAAATCATCACACAATATCCAAATACATATTTTGACAAAATTTCTTCTCATTTTTCAACACCCTGGGTGTTAGGGACTCCCTTACTTACAAAATGTTTGATCCTCAAAACTTTCAATATCGTACAATTTTCTTTATTGTCTTAAATTATAATTCAAATCATAACTTATATTACCAAGACTACATATTCAACCCAATTACATATCAAATATATCTAAAAACAAGTAAATTATCACCAAATTCGATAATATCTCATAAAAGTAAAATATCTGATTATCCAAGATCAAATTACTATGAATACACAGAATCTTATAATCACTTAATCTCTTTCACAATTCATAGACAATCATATATGAACAATCACGGAAAAAATCTATCACCCATGTCAAATGTATTACATCCATATATATAATTTAATATCAGCACAATTACAAAATCCACTTTCTCAATTCAGCTTTACTCTAATATTTTCATAACTTTAGAATCATCCATTATAAGAGAAATCCATACAATTTCCTTATTAACATTATCTAGCCATAACAATTCAATTCAACCATAATCAAATCCCCTGTGGCAAAGTATCTATTGTTGCTTCAGTCAGTCCAAGATTTCACTTAGATGAAGTAAAGTATTTTGAAATAAGCTAGACTGGAATGTTAGCACAAAGTCTCCAGTTTGTTCAAAGTTAATATTCCAAAAAAAGCAAAACTGTAGACTACTTTAGTTAGTGAGAGTTTTAGACGAAGCACCCTTCTCCTATCCTGGACATCCATATTCCATATAGACCCATTCTGGACATGCTTATTCCAAATGGTGTGAAGCTAGGAGATCATTGAAAAGATCAAAAAATCTCTAGATTCACCCATAATTAATGAACGTCATCTTCTCCAACAAGAAGATTTCAAAATCTAGTAAAAAAGGAGAAGTAAGAGACCATTCAAGGTATGGCAATTCAAGATAATCAATTCTTACCAAGTTTTCTTCCAAGAATTCATAACTCCAATGTGCTGATTGCAGATTTGCATTCAAAGTTCTATCATCTACAACCCATTGGAGTTTGATTTCAAAAGTTTACTTGTTTATTCTTTTTGTGATTCTACATTTTTCTTTGTAAAAATTATCCTATCAAGAGGCACATTCTTGTACAAGTTTTCTTTCATTTGTTTATTTAACAAGTAGTGAAACTTGCTTATGGTATAAGTTTGTTAGTAGATAACTTGGAAAACAACAGTAGATAAGTTTGTTGGTCAGCTTGGAAAGCAATAGTGGATAAGTTTGTTGGTGAGTTTGGAAACCAACGGTTGTAGAATTTGTTGGTGAGCTCAGGAAAACCAACCTTTGTAGTGGAACTTGAGTGTAAAAAGGAAGGCTAACTCAGAGAGTAGAGTAGGTACGAGGTTGGGCCAAACCATTATAAAAATATCCTTGTCTATGTGCTGTTTGATTTATTCCTTTTATTTTTAGCACCTTACTTTAATTTGACCATAAGTTTTCAAAATCTCAATTCACCCTCCCCCCCTCTTGAGCTACCTATTGAACAAGACCAATAATTGGTATCAGAGTGAGGTTCAATAGTTAGTCTTGATTATCGAATATTTTAACTATTTGAAGAGATCCCGATAGCTAACATGTTCCACAACATACCCGCAGAGGGACAAACCATTTCTAGACTTCCATATTTTGATGGTACCAATTATGGGTCTTGGAAAACAAAATTGCAAAATTCTGTAATATCCATAGATTACAAGTTATGGCTAATCACTGAAAGTGGCAAGGTAGTCCTCAATAGATAAGATAGATACACCCTTTACAAATTTTAGAAAAAGATGCTAAGGCCAAAATTTGTATCTATTATGCATTGTCCCCTTTAGAAAATCTCCATGTACGATTTTGCTAAAGATATTTGGGAAAATCTGAAGATTATCTATGAAAGATCTAATCAAGTCCAATGGACCAAAGCTAATATTGATGTACAGGAAAGGAAGTCACTAGAAAGATCAATGGCTAAAAATTCAACAGAAGCTGAGGGAGAACAAATCACTACCTTAAGCTTCATGGCCATTCATTACAATGAGATATTTTTTGAAATTGAAACTCCCAATTTTCAAGAAGCTCTAGAAGAACTATATAATGATTTTAAGGCTTTCAAGGTGAAATATAAGGAGGTTAAAAAGGAGCTACTTAGAATGATAAAGGAAAATGATAAAATGATAAATCTACTATCAATGAACTTGAGCATGTCAAGGGAGAAAATAATGCCCTGAGAAAAACCTTGACCTCCACCTTATTGAAATTAAAATGAACAAGAGAAGGTGGACAAAAATAAAGGAAACAAAAGAACCATTATGGAAGAAAATATAGGCCCAAACAGAGCCTGATTTGGGTTCCTAAAAATGTTGCTAAAGTAGTAAATGTCATACAATCTTCAAATATCAACTTAGTGGCACCAAAGAAGTCATGGGTGCCAAAGTATGCTACCACTAACCTACTTGGACCCATTCCAAATGGGCGCCAAAGAACATAGCATAACCTATCAATGCAAGTGTGCTTGAGAACCACAAGATGCTGCATGTAATATACCAATCATGGTTGCTCAATGCACCTGACAGGGGATAGGGAGTTAGATACATATTTGATATCTATGCATGATTTATACATAACATTTTATCATTATGTAATACTCTCAGTTATATGTCTTAATGTCATATCCATAGGAATATGCTAGTCATTCATCTCATATTTATTCTCAAATGATTTGTGCTAATAAGAATGAAATTAATCATTGAGATCAAAATACATGTTTGGGAAACCTCATGGTTTAAGGTCTCGAATTGGAATTCCAATCCTTATTAGATCTTCTATAATAATCATTTTGATTCAATTTCGTGGTTAGAATTTTTCAAATGATGCTTTAGACATTTTGGTAGTCTTTTAGACATTCTTTGCATTTCATATTTTTAAGACTAAAGCTAAACACGTATTGTCTGAAGTTAAAATCTCGGACGATATGAAATTTTGACCTTCCATCCAAAACCTCTCTCTCTATAAAAAATCTGTAAAAACCTAAAACAATATCAAAAAAAAAAACCTTTAATAGTCCCATTTCAGACTGATCGTCACTATTACTCTTTACATCTAGAATCTCTCTTTGAAAGAAGGCAATTTGATTTCCACTCCATTCAAACGATTATCTTTCCTCTTGAATCTCCTCTATTGCATTCCCATCCTGAAATCTGCTCTGAAGAATCCTTGAATCCATTTTCTCTCTCTCCAATTCAAACCCCGCCATTCAAACCCTAAATCGCTACTATTGTAAATGGACGGTTTGAATGAATCAAAAATGTTACTAGTGATTGTATCTACCAGGACTGGGAGAAGAAGAGAAAGAGAAGAAATAGAGGAAGCTTGAACATCTCAAAGGTAGAGATGATGTTTTTGAATTAACATTCAAAAATGTTGAATCTACTTACACTGATTGTTAGTCCTCGGACCTTGCCTATGCTATGCACGTTGTATGGCAAATCTGGAATCCTAAAGTTATGGTAAAACAGAAAAGATTATGCAAGAGCATAAAATAAATGCAATGAAATACACAAGCACAAAGAGAATAAAGAGACAAGGATTATAGTGGTTTAGGCCCTCTCTTAGTACCTACTCCACTTTCCAAGATTTTCCCAACCTTGGGTTCCACTATATGCCGTGGAATCAACCTCCCTTAGTTTTTCAAGTTGACCAAGAACTCTACAACTTGGTTTTTCCAAGAGCTCGCCAAAAACTCTATAATGATTACAATGTTGGCTTTCCTCTGAGCTCATCAACAAACTCATATACACTAGTTTTTGAGCTAACCAACAAATCTACATTTACAAATATAGATTTACAAGTAAATGCCTCTAATTAGGCTAAGATGTATACAAAATTAAGCGCTAACAAAAGGTAAACATTAAACCACATTACAGTGCTTTTTGTCTCCTCTAAAATGGTATGGTATTTATGAAGCTTGACATTCTCCATTTGTTTCAGCACCTTCAAGTGTCTGCACTTTTTGAAGTTTTTGAGCTTTCATAATTTATCCTTGTTAATTCACTTAAAAGACTAGTTTTTGTTCATTGGAACTTCTATTTATAAGTTTCAGATTCAAAACTAGCCATTGAGTCCCTTTTTCTTATTTTTCTGACCATTTGCAAATGCCCTGTTAAACACCATGTGACACTGCCTCATCGTGCCATATTAGAGCCTCCAAAGTTACACTTTCGGAACCTCCAAAGGTCATGGTTCATTAGTCATGAGCTTCATCACTTCAGACCCTCCGAAGTAGAATACCTTGTGCCTCCAAAACCTCGATGTCCCAATACCTCCAACATATAGATTTTCAAATCATTCAAAGTCATAACTTTGAATCCTCCGAAGTCCCTTTGAGTGCATTTCTTCCTAATGGCTCATTTTGCACCTATGAAGCTTCTTTAACCTCCAGAGCTTTAATCTTCATGACCTTTGAAGTAATGCTCATTCCTCTGATGCTTAATAATGTCAATTCCGAAATTCTCTTTTTCATCTTTGAAGCTTCCTTCTTTACCTCTAAAGCTTCCTTTGAAACTTGAAATCTTAGCAACACTATTACTAGCTTAAATCAAGTCATTAATAAGCTTTGTTAATCATCAAAACTAGATCCTTAGACTTAACAATGATTGCTTGGATGTATATGATAAGAAGAAGGTAGTAAAAGAAAGAGTTTTAATTTCAATACTTTTGGAGAAACCAAAATGAATATGGATATTTATTGATGGATTAAGTTCCAAGAATCAAAGAATTTAATGAGTTGCGAGAACAAATGTTATTCGAGAATGGTGAAAATTCTATTATGCAACTATGATTCCAAAACAAATAAATCATGGATAGGAGATAAAGAGATAGACCTATCTTCTGAGAGTATAAGGGAGTGTTTGAATCTCCTTGTGGTTGAAGGACAAGGAGTTGAGTGGCCTGCAACTAGAGCTAAGTTGTTTTTAGATCAAGCTGGTGAAGAAATTGGAGACAAAGAAAATAGTTTACACCCTAGCTATCTAGATATAAATCTTAATCTATCCCACATTCTCCTCATCAACAATATTTATCCAAAAATTGGTGGAAGAGATAACATATTAGAGAGGGAGATTCCAAAGCGCTTTGGGCATTGAAGAATAAAAAGAAAATAGATTTGGCCAAGACAATCTCAAACCATTTGTAAGAAGTCAAAGCCATATCCCTCTTCCTTATAGAATGATCCTCACAAAATTCCAAATGAAAGCAGGGATAGATCTGTCAAATGAATAAGGAGAGGATTTTAAGAAGATAGATGAAATAAATGAAGTTACACTGAAGAAGATGGGCCTCTTTGAAACCTCAGATGGATGGATTTTAG
Organism: Pouteria campechiana; assembly: GCA_036873735.1. Classification (NCBI taxonomy): domain Eukaryota; kingdom Viridiplantae; phylum Streptophyta; class Magnoliopsida; order Ericales; family Sapotaceae; genus Pouteria; species Pouteria campechiana. The sequence continues at coordinate 7,207 of JAYJMB010002016.1, forward strand.
AAAAACCAAGGAAGTCTAAGCCATCTAAGAGAGCAAGAGAAGAAAGAGTAGAAGAAGAAGCCAGAGGACAAAAGACAAGTAGGGGAGAAGAAACAGTTATCCCCACAACTATAGAAGAAGAAGAAACTAGAAGAATAGAAGAACCAATTCTTCCTTCTGAAGAAGATGAAATAAGAGAAGAAAATGTCAGAGTTGTAGAAGAATCTGCAAGAGCAAATTTAATAAGAGAAGAGGAAATAAGAAGAGAAGATGTATAGATAAGAGAAGAAAGTGAAATGAGAGAAAAAGTTCTTGCAGCAGCAATAGCAATTCCATCTCCACCCACAAAGTCACTTTTCTCTACCAACTCATTCCATCTATATACTGTGAGATCTAATTTGTTTTAATTGTTCAATTTATACTTTGATTATTGAATGTTCTTCTTTGATTCATGATTATGATTATTATGTTTAATTCCTAGATTAGATATCAAATCTATTATTGTTTGATCCCTCTACTCTGCGAAATAACTATGTTTTGATATTTTGCTGTTGTTGCTGTTATTAAATCTTATGAAGAATATTTGACTAAATTAAATGCAACCGCATGTGCTTGTGTTGTTTGGCTTCATCGATCTTTACAAATATTAAGGCTTCTATTAAATTAAATCTTTAGCACATGTCTAAGGTTGTTTAGTAGTTAGGGACAATTGGATCGCATGTTTCTAATTGACTATGTCGAAGGAGTGATAGGAAAAATAATTCTAATGGTGAATTTTCAAAGTATGAATTGGTTTATACTTATATCAATGATTATTTATGAGATTCTGATGGTGAATATTGACTTGAACTAAAGTTTTCTTCTCTAATAAGTTTCTCTTATAACACTTTTTTCATTACATTTAAAACCCCCTTTCTTGTTCACATTGCATTAAACTAAGCTAGATACTCCTCTTGGGATTGACCCTTATTCACACTACTATAGGTAATTTAATTGGTGTGATGTTCTAAATTTGGTTGCCTATGATAGTACACCAAATTTTTGGCACTGTTGCCAGGGAGGCATTCTAATTGATTTTATACTTTAGTGATTTTTATTTTGTTATTAATTTTGTTATTTTTTATTTTTAGGGTTTATTAGATTTCTCTTGATTGTTTATGATTGCAAATAGAACTTCTAATCATGTTAAGTTGTAGTATGAATTAGAAATTGAAAGAACTTTGCACAAGTTAAGGAGTGAAGTTCAGAGGAATTTAGAAAAGGAGGAAGTTATGGTTGGAACTCAAACTTTGAAAGAGCATGCGACGCCTGATTTGCATCAACAACCCTTATGCATAACATTTCCAACTTTATATGCTATTGTTGATTTCAAATTAAAATATGGACTAATACATCTCTTGCCCACTTTTCATGGTCTTCCAGGTGAAGATCCTCACAAGCATCTAAAGGAATTTCATGTGGTGTGCACAAGTATGAAACTTATGAGAATACAAAATATCATATTTTATGTCCTTAATATTTAATATTTTAAACTTATTTGACTCCTATATGTACTCATTATTCTTACATTTTGATTTAGGAGACAATTGGAGTGGTTAAGTACAAAAATAAGTCAATTGAAGAATTTGGAACAATTTCAGCATTACTCTATATTTTGGTCATAACTCTCTCATCCGACCTCCGATTGAGATGATTAAAAATGTTCTAGAAATAAAAGAAAATTTTTTACAACTATCATGTTTGAAGTTTTTAGAGATAAGGACTACATCAAGGGCAAAAATAGGAAGAATGCTAAAGTCAGGACAAAGTGCAGAGGTTGAAGCAACAAGGGGCAGAGCACTGGAGGCAGTAGATCGGCGCCGCTAGTGCAAACCCACTTCACCTCACCACCACACCGAGCAGCAAGGTGGAGCTGGCAGTGCCCTACTCTATTCCCACTTTTTGAATTCTGCGGATTTTGCTTATTTTGTGTATTTTTAACTCACTATAAATAGTAGTTTTCTAGGGTTTTTTGAGGATTCTTTTGCTAGGGTTTAAAGAGGACTTCTTGGTAGCTTTTGATAGATAATCTTCTCTCTTCTCTATTCTATTTTATTTTCTTTGTGTGTACATGGCCCTATGTGACTAAATTTTTATTCTTGGTTTAAGGAGACTGAAGCCTTAGAATTAACATACTATGAGATCTAATTTGATTTAATTGTTCAATTTATACCTTGAATATTGAATGTTCTTCTTTGTTAATGATTATGATTGTTATGTTTAATTGTTAGGAGGCCTACTAGTTTATTATTCATTGCAATCTACTACTAGATTAGATATCAAATCCATAATTGTTTGAACCCTCTAATTTGTGAAGCAACTAGGGTTTAATGATTTATTATTGTTGCAGTTGTTAAATCTTAGGAAGAATATTTGACTAAATTAAATGCAACCACTAGTGCTTATATTCTTTAGCTTCACCAATCTCTATAAATCCTAAGGCTGCTATTAGATTAAACCTTTAGCGTTGATCTGGGGTTGTTTAGTGGTTAGGGTTAATTAGAATGTTGGTTTATAATTAAGTATATTGAAGGAGGGATAGGAAAAATAATTCCAATGATGAATATTTAAAGTATGATTTGATTTATAATTGCATCAATGATCAGTTATGAGATTCTGATAGTGGATGTTGACTTCAACCAAGGTTTTCTTCTCTGATAGATTTCTTTTATAACACTTTCTTCATTACATTCAAAACCCCCTTCTCTTGTTCACATTGTATAAAACTAAGCTAGACACTCCTCATGGGATCGACCCTTATTCACACTACTATAGGTAATTTAATTGAAGGTTCTAAATTTGGTTGCCTACAATAGCATACCAAATTTTTGGTGCCATTGCTAGGGAGACATTCTAGTTAATTTTTATGCTTTTGTGATTTTTTGTATTTATTTTTTTATTTTTTAGGATTTATTAGATTTTTCTTGATTGTTTATGACTGCAACTCGATCTTCTAATCAAGGTAATTTGTAGTACAAATCAGAAATTGAAAGAACTTTATACAAGTTAAGAAGTGAAGCTCAAAGAAATTCTGAAAATGAGGAAATCATGGCTGGAACTCAAACTTTGAAAGAGCTTGCCACACCTCATAAGCATCTGAAGGAATTTCACATGGTGTGCACAAGTATGAAACCAATAGGGGTGACTGAAGAACAAATCAAATTGAGAGCCTTTCCATTCTTTTTGAAGGATTTTACTAAAGATTCGCTTTATTATCTACCCTCTTGGAGCATCACAACATGGAATGAGATGAAGCGGTTATTTTTGGAGAAATATTTTCCAACTTCAAGGGTAGCCAACATCACGAAGGAAATTTATAGTGTGAGACAGCATAGTGGAGAATCCCTATATGAATATTAGGAGCGTTTTAAGAATTTATGTGCATGTTGTCCCCATCATCAGATTATTGAGCCACTACTCATCCAATATTTCTGTGAGGGACTTCTACCCGCTGAAAGGAGCATGATTGATGCTGCTAGTTGAGGAGCTTTGGTGGATAAAACTCTTGAAGCTACAAGGAACTTGATTGCAAATATGGCAGCCAACTTACATTAATTTGACAATAAGCTAGACTCTACATCAAAGTATACTAATGAGGTAAGTGTTTCCTCCCTTGAACAACAAATTGCCGGTCTAACTTCCTTGTTTGTCAATTGGCTGTAGGGAATATGCAGATAGCGAGAACTTGTGGAATTTGCTTCATGATAGGACATCCAACTAATATGTGCCCAACTCTTCTAGAGGAACCTATTGAGCAGGTGAATGCAATGGGTGGTTTTTCTAGACAACCACAAAGGAAGTATGATCCCTATTTGAACATATACAACCCAGGATGGAGGGATTATCCCAATTTTAGCTATGGGAACCCACAGGTAAATTAGCCTCTTACTCATGTAAATCAGCCTCTTGCTCAAAATTGTCTAAATTTTTTGTAGTATCAGCTGTCATTCCCACCTAGACAACCACAGAGACAAACTTCTAACCCTGATATATCTTTAGAAGATATTGTTAAGTCTCTCGCTACTAATACTTTGCAATTTTAATAAGAGACAAAAGCTAGCATTCAGAATTTGAAGAATTAGACAAAGGCTAGAGTTCAAAATTTGAAGAATCAGATGAGTTATGGCAACAACAATCAATTGGCTGGAGACACAAAATTTAGGAAAATTGCCTTCTCAAATGGTAGTGAAGCCATGAGAAAATGTGAGTGCAATTGTTTTGAGAAGCGGTAAAGAGGTTGACATTGTAGCAAAGGTGACTCCTACACCAATAGAGCAAGCAAAGGAGAAAGGTATTGTCGTAGACAATGACCTTCCTAAGGATAATGAAGTAACTCAATGTAAGTTTCCAACTCTTTCTGAATATAAACCTGTACCACCTTTTCTTGAGAGGCTTTAACAGAATCTCAAAAAATTGAGTGATATCAAGATCTATTTGAGACTTTTTATAAATGTAAGATAAATATTCCACTTTTTGATGCCATTAAACAAGTACCTCATTATGCTAAATCCCTGAAAGAAACTTTAGAAGTATGAGAAGGTAAGAGTAAGGGAGAATGTTTCTACAATTATTCAAAGAAAACTCCTTATGAAATGTGAAGATTCAGGTACGTTTACTATCCTTTGCATGATAGGTAACACTAGACTTGAAAACGCCATGTTAGATTTAGGAGCTTCCATAAATATTATGCCATATTCTTTGTATGCTTCTTTGAAACTTGGACCTTTGAATAAGACTGGTGCTGTGATTTAATTAGCTGATAGATTTAATGCATTTCCAAAAGGAGTAGTGGAGGATGTTTAGGCTGTGTTTTTTGTGTTTTCGTTTTTATGTTTGCTTTTATTTTAAAATTTTTTTTGAGAGAGAGTCAGTTTTACCCCTTGTGTTGGTGGTTTCTGATGATTTGAGGTTGAGGATGTCATGAGCAAGATTCAACTAAGCTTGAAATTTTCATAACATGATTGAATAAGTAATCTTCCAGTTTGCAATTGCTTGGTTTAGTTCTTTTCCTTGAGAAGGTGATGACTAAATTTCATAGATAAAAGTTGGTGAGTGTGGGGCCTTTAGACTAACACATCCACATCAGTCTCATTTTTTCTTCAAGAGAGATATTCTTTGATGAATTTTTTTTCTCTAGAACTTGCCTTAATTTTGTTTGAGATCAAACTAATACATGCATACATGAACATGATTAAGGCCTTTTTTGTTTTGAACTATATGAGCCAAATAGCCTACCTTGTGATTACTTTTTCCTCTTGTTGAGCCCCTTTGAGCTTTATAGACTTTTCTTATGAACCGATGTTACAAGCTTGAAACCTAGAAAAGTAATATCTTTACCCAAGCTATAAGCATGGGTCATCTATACTATGTATGGTTGTACAAGAAATAAAGTGTGGGGGTGTCAAAATTTGTGGAATGACTATGATTGGTGAAATAGAACATGTAGTTGTTATTAAAATTGAAAAAAATGTCAAAGTGAAAGAAAAAAAGAAATGAAAAATAAAATATCAAAATTCCAAGGGAAGGGGTATATTTATACATCATGTATTCAAAGGGGAAAAATGATAAAAAATAAGTGATTGTATATGTCTTATATATTTGAGCATGAACTAAATTATTTATACTTCACTAGTTTCAATGACTTTTCAGCTACATCTGCAAATATTTCTTACATTTACCCTAAACCCCATTACAACCTATGAAAAGTCCTTATAATTCATGATATGCATGTGATCCCAGTGATGGAGAATAAGAAGATACGCAAGCTTATGGTAGATTATTTTCATTGAAATGAATTTGAGCGGAACATATATCCTTCAAACACATGAGTGCAAAGTGTTTGTTTCCGTGAGAGTTCTACTTATTTAGTTTGATCCATCTTCAAGATAGAATGCTTACTGAATGATTATAGGTTATGTGAGAATAATTTTTTCATGATATATTATGAGTTTTGAAAAGTTTTAGTTTTTCTTTTTTTTTTTTATGATAATTGTAACCTAGATGTTCTTTTGGAAGAAAGCAAATTTGAGTTTTGGCCGAGGACGAGCAAGAGTTAAGTATTGGGGAATTTGATGAGATTACAAAATATCATATTTTATTTCCTTAATACTTAATCTTTTAAACTTATTTGACTCCTACATACACTTGTATACTGTTTGATATAATTTGAGGAGACTGAAGCCTCAGAATCAATATACTGTTAGATCTAATTTGATTTAATTGTTCAATTTATAGTTTGAGTATTGAATGTTCTTCTTTATTCATAATTATGACTGTTATGTTTAATTGCTAGGAGGCCTACTAGTTTATTATTCATTGCAATCTATTATTAGATTAGATATAAAATCCATAATCATTTGATCCCTCTAATTTATGAAGCAACTAGGGTTTAATAATTTATTGTTATTGCAGTTATTAAATCTTAGGAGGAATATTTGACTAAATTAAATGCAAGTGCTAGTGCTTATGTCATTTAGCTTCACGAATCTCTGAAAATCTTAAGGCTGCTATTAGATTAAACCTTTTGCACTGGTCTTGGGTTATTTAGTGATGTTGGTTTCTAATTAACTATGTTGAAGGAGAGTTTGGAAAAATTATTCCAATGGTGAATATTTAAAGTATGATTTGATTTATAATTACATCAATGATCAGTTACGAGATTCTAATGGTGGATATTGACTTGAACCAAGGTTTTCTTCTCTGATAGATTTCTTCTATAACGCTTTCTTCATTACATTCAAAAACCCCCTCTTCTTGTTCACATTGCATAAAACTAAGCTAGACACAAGCTAGACACTCTTTGTGGGATTGACCCTTATTCATACTACTATAGGTAATTTAATGAGAGTAAGGTTCTAAATTTAGTTACCTACGACAGCAAACTAGAAACCAATAGTGGTGACTGAAAAGCAAATCAAACTGAGAGCCTTTCCATTCTCTTTGAAGGATTTGGCTAAGGATTGACTTTACTATCTTCCATCTAGCAACATTGCAACAAGGAATGAGATGAAGAGTTTATTTTTGGAGAAATATTTTTCAACTTCAAGGGCGGCCAACATTAGGAAGGAAATTTGTGGTATGAGATAGCATAGTGGAGAATCACTGTAAGAATATTTGGAGTGTTTTAGGAAATTGTGTGCATGTTGCCCCCAATGATCAGATTACTGAGTAGTTACTCATCTAGTATTTCTATGAGGTTCTTCTACCCACTGAAAGGAGCATGATTGATGCCGCTAGTGGAGGAGCTTTGGTGGATAAAACTCTTGAAGCTGCAAGGAATTTGATTGCAAACATGGCAGCCAACTCACAATAATTTGGCAATAGGCTTGATTCTCTATCCAAGCCTGTTAATGAGGTAAGTGTTTCATCCCTTGAATAACAAATTGCAGGTCAAACATCTCTTGTTCATCAATTGGCTATTGGGAATATGCAGATAGTCAAAGCTTATGGAATTTGTTCGGTGGTAGGGCATCCAACTGATACGTGCCCTTTAAGAGGAACCTATTGAGCAAGTAAACACAATGCATGGTTTTTTTGGACAACCACAAAGGAAGTATGATTCCTATTTGAACACATACAACCAAGGATGAAGGGATCACCCCAATTTCAGCTATGGGAATACACAAGCTAATCAGCCCACAACTCAAATTTGCCAGAATTTCCTACATTACAAACAACCATACCCACCTAGATAACAACAGGGACGAACTTCTAACTCTGGTATGTCTTTAGAAGATCTTGTTAAGTCTCTTGCCTCTAACACTTAAAGAGGAGATGAAGGCTACCATTTAGAGTTTGGAGAATCAGATAAGTCAAATGGAAATAATAATCAATTGGCTGGAAACACAAAGTTCAGGGAAATTGCTTTCTCAAATAGTGGTGAACCCAAGAGAAAATGTGAGTACAATCATTTTAAGAAGTGGTAAGGACATTGAGATTCCAACAAAAGCAAACTCTACACCAATGGAGAAAGTAAAGGAGAAAGATGTTGTTACAGACAAGAACCTTCTTAAGGACAATGAAGTAGCCAAATGTAAGTTTCCATCTCTTTCTAAATATAAGCCAGTACCACCTTTTCCTTAGGCTTTAGCAGAATCTTACAAAATTAAAAACTATAAAGATCTCTATGAGACTTGTCATAAATGTGAGGTAAATATTTCACTTTTTGATGTCATTAAACAAGTACCTCGATATGCTAAATTCTTGAAAGAAGTATGTATAACAAAGAGAAAATAAAAACTTTAGAGATGTGAGAAGGTAAGAGTAGGGGAGAATGTTTCTGCAATCATTTGAAGAAAACTCCCTGCAAAATACAAAGATGGGTATATTTACTATCCCTTGCATGATAGGTAACACTAGACTTAAAAAGTCCATGTTAGATTTAGAAGCTTCTATTAATGTTAATTTATATTCTTCTTTAAAACTTAGACCTTTAAATAAGACTAGTGTTGTGATTCAGTTAGTTAATAGATCTAATTCATATCCAAAAGGTGTACTTGAAGATGTTCTAGTGCAATTTAATGATTTAGTCTTCCTTAGTGATTTTTATGTGCTAGATATGGAGAATGGTAATCAAACTACTCCTATTCTATTAGGAAGACCCTTCCTAAAGACAT